>CAKNYM010052130.1:365949-388584 GCA_932195095.1 Andricus curvator | reverse complement strand
TTGGGGTGATCGCTAGAGAGATTGATCAGCAACCTGGGTCGGAGCAGAGTTGCGGAATAAACGTGTCATTTAAATAAATAACACGAGAATTCCAGATCAATCTAAAATATATATACCTAACACTTATATACCTATCTACCTCATACCTATATACCTACCTACCTTATACCTATATACCCATATGCACACTACTATTCTCCAACCGAGCAAGTCACGCCTACCCCGAAAGGGAAATGGCTTAATGGTATAATAATAACTATTTTACCAAATTTTAAAGAAAAATCTGAAAATTCATTTTTGTCGTTTTTCTCGAAAAATATTAATTTTATGGAAAAAGTGTTTGGTCAAAAAATATGTATTTCGCTGAGATTCTAAAAAAAACTAATTAAAAAATATATGAATAACTTAATTTTTATCAATCTGCTCCAAAATTCCTTTTGGGTTTTTTTAACTGGGGGGCGGAGTATCAAGTCGATATTATTGGGACACCTTCTCGAAAGTATACAGCTATACACCATTACCCCTTTCTTTCAAACTATATAGACCTATATCAAAGCCCATTACAGTCACTTCATTACATATTTCTAAATTAAAATTCTAACTTCACTTTGCAATTTTTACCTTCTGTTTTTTTTTTATAAAAACTAAAAAATCTCACAAAAAAATAAAAATTAAGTATGTATATTTTAATTTCAGGCTGGGCTATAATAATTGTCGTTTCATATTTTCTTTTGGAAAAGGTTCTTCTATTAATTACCAATTGACTAAATATGTAGAAGAAGAGTATAACAGATTGTGTGATATAAAAAATGATACTTTAATTGAAATTAATTATTTTTTAAATGTAATTAGAAGGTGCGAAATTTTGTTTCCTATTATAATGTTAATTACTTAAAAATGCAACAACTTTCAAGTATTCCTTTTAATTCAGCACGGTTCTAAAGTTGAATTATTATGATTCAAGTTATTAATTTAATTATGTTAATATACGAAGGCTTACAAGAATTTTAAATATTTCTTTTTTTAAATTCCGAAACTGAATTACATATTTCGAAATTATAGATGTTTTTAGCTCAGAAGCTCTTTAAACACGATTGCTTATAGAGTTTTTAAGTATTTTTTGTTTATATATAGTACAAAAAATGTATGAATCTGAAGGAATAAAAAAGATAGCATACCGAAGAATTGACTAAATCATGCTCATGTTTGAAGGTTTATCCATTTAGTACGACGACTTCCATCCGAATATAACCGAGCCAAGCATTGTTCAACTTCGGTGATCGAAAGAGAATCTTTAAGCTGTACAATGTGCCCAGGCGGACACAATTTTAAAATCCTCATATATTCAAAATTCTGTTTAATGTCAGCCAAAAAGTGTCATAATTGTAAATTTTATGCATTATATGAGACTTTTCAATTTAAGGGGAAGGGGGACTGTGATCCTTATATTTAATAAATGGCAATTAAATAAATTTTTTAGATTAATGGTGTATATTTTATTCTATATAGTATTGTGAATATAGATTAGTGACAATTTCAGACAATATCTTGTTTTAATCTTTGGGGTTTGAACAGAAACCTTCAACATTTTCTTATCTTGAAGGGAATTCAATTTTCAATCAATTCAAAATGTAAACTCATAAAACTTAGATTATTTTATTGAAACTTTGTATCCATAGCCTAGTAATTTTTTGGAGTAATTTCAATTTTCAATTCCAAAATTGAAGCATTTCCTACATTGCGAGAAATTACGGACAATGCCAAAATCTCTGCAAAACCTGCAGAATCCATTATCTTGGGAGATGACGATAAGCATTAACCATACAATATAGTGTCAGATTCAAAGATAAATTCAAGAGTGTACAGTAGAGTCGACGAAAAGCGCCGGAGTCGTTTGAAATTCCATACACTTTCGGCACGAGAAAATCCACTTATCCTTGGTAACACCAAATAAGGCGTGAGCTGAGATCGTGCCGATTTTAAGGTTATTTTTGGAGATGTATTTACTCGTATTATATTGCTTGTTCTCGCGTTTTGCATCATATCGAGAAATGCCAGAAAAAGGGCCAAAACCCGATTTGTAATATATTATCTATTTTTCCGGGGACTTTGGTGCAAACAGCGCGTATCATAAATTCTGAACATTTATATGAACGAAATATTTCCCCCAAATTCTATTTTATCCATAAATATTGTTCCAATTATAATTAAATTATGCATTACAATTTTCTTTTAATAATATATTATTTCTAATACAGATGAAGAAACATTTCAGCACTTTTGCTAGTTTACAAAGTCATCAGTAAACAAATTTGGTTCATTTGAACGTTCCTGAACTTCAAACACATCAAATAGACGGATTTTTTCGGTGCGACTAACGGGACCTGGAAAATGGACTATTTGTACCTACAATTCGGTATAAATAGCCCGATCTTTCGATACATATAGACACTGACATAATCATAATATAAACTTATGAAATAAATCAACACCTTAAATAAATATTTATTGACTTGAAGACTCTTTTTATAGTCAATAATCGAAAAATCGCACAATCTGAACACTGACAAATTATTCGAGACAATTTTCAAGAATTTATGAATAATCCTCCTGTTTGTCGAGAAAATAACGAATGAGATTTATGGTATGTATGCCTTTTTCTCTCACAGGAACATTAATCAAATCCGGATTAAGGGAGGCGCTAAAGGGGACACAACCCCGGAGCTTTTAATTTGGTTCTACCTTCAATATATAAAGTAGACACTTCATTTCCTATCGAAAAAGATATTGACGATCGATGAATCAATAAATTTCTAAAAAATTAACGGTTTAAATATACTAATCCATAATTTTTCTATAATAAGAATTAACTAACATGTGTTTTATAAGTATAATCATATCCACAAAAGTAATAAAATTATTTGAATTGAAAAATAGTCTGTTTCAAAATGTTGATTTCAAAATCAAGGAGAGTGGATTGCAACTTGGCACAAGAAGCAAGAAACCCATAGGGTCGTTTAAATATCAAATTTTTCAGTATACTGTCTGTCATTTATCTTTTTATCTGACCCGGATCTGGAACTGATCAGAATAGAAGTGTTTTGTAATCAAAACAACAGCTGTTGGTTCACTAGGATATAAGTAACAAGAAACAGACTGATTAACGAAATAATGAAGCACTATGGAATAAAAAGGTTTGACATTTTCGAGTCTATGGAATCGTGGACTTCAAATCGTGACTAATCCAATCTAGATTAAAAGCAGACGAAGATCATCCGTCTACTATATGCGATGAGTATGTATGTTCATTTTTTAGATCCCGAAAAATTGGCAGATGGAAAAGGGAGTAGACTCCTCGAAAATGTCCGTCATATTAAAAATTAAAATTATTGAAGTTTGAAGGCCTATAATTAGAAAGGAATTCGAATTATGAAAATGATTAAAAATAGAATGAAACGTACGAATCTGGGGAAGACCAAACTGATGAAATGATGAAAATTTATACACCTTATGAATTCGAAAGAAGTTCGAAGAAAAAATTATAATTTTAGAGTTAACACTCTAGTAACCCGAAAAAAGCTGATGCTCTTCAAAAATAAGTGGCTGTCAATTTAACATTGTTGATATTGGTTAAGCCCAGTTGCCTTATCTGTAAAACCAAATGATATGGAAAGTTTAAAAATCCAATCATTATTTAGAGCCTCACTTTTCTATTTTGATTCCTATATTATAGCCTATAAGCAAATTATATTAATTACGAAGTGTATAGGTACACCGAAAAGTTTTGTTCAGTTATAGATATGTCGCAAATGTAAATGTTTCAAAAATCTCATGCCAGCAAGTTTTAAAAAGCAACGCTTGACTTTTAAAAAAAGGCCAGAAAAAGAGTCAAAAATAAAAAAGAGGGTAAAATTACTTCCAAACTAAAAAATAAACAAGTTCCAATAGACTGAGGTTATGTCCGAAAGTCCGAAAAAATTATCGAAAATTGAGAGGCCGCTTTTTCTCTAAATTTTTTTCAACACTAAACATTTAAACTAACAAATTTTAAATACAAACAATGCAAGAACTTAACCTAACGTCTACAAAAAAGAAAAGCCAGGAAAAAGACTGAAAAACAAAAGAGAGTTAACCTCGTTCGAATTTTTAAAACAAACAAGTTCCAACAAAAATGAGGTTAGGTTCTAAGAACCCTGACAAACCTTTTCGATCACTGCTTTCAAGCATTAAAAAACTCCAAAATAATTCTCTTTATAAAACCCATCGTAAGCAGATTCACAAACTTTTAGTTTCGCATCAATGACGCTTGGGAAAAAATCAAAATGTCACGTACACAGAGCCAAAAAAAAACACACAAAAACACTTAGACGCTTGGATCAAAAGTAGACACTGTAGTGAACAATTATGAAATTAATTCTCACCTTCTGAAATGCGTGCCTTGCTTAGGAGGGATGCAGTAATCCAATATGGCAGCCTACACACATGTCAAAACAAAACCCGAAAAAAGACGGCAAAAAACACTGTAGCCTACTTTTTGTCTTCACTTTTGCGAGACACCGGAAATGACGCGGTTAATCACGTTTCTTGATCGCGTAATGAGATGTTCGCGGTGCAATCACTAAATATAAATGCATCGCAATTATTAACTCCGAAGCGGCGTTTGTTGTGACAAAAAGGTATATCGCGAAACACAACGTGATATGACGCAGACCTCGCGAGCGTCCAACGGCGACTAAAGGCTGGCAAGCGGAGCCGCCGAGGGGAAAAAGAGGGGGAAGCGCCACCAGGGGTGCTCAACTTATGTCTGGCGCCCCATTAATATTAGGAATAAAACATTCAGAGATAAAAGAAATACCAGGCAATAGGCTCGTCAAAAAGAATGGGATTCATTAATTTTTGTTTCTGTAGCAATCTTTGTAATGTTATACTTCATTTCATTTTATTGATATTTCTTAAAAGTAGTTTTGCGCGTTTTGGTAACTGTGCTCAACCTGTTTAGATTTTAAAACAGATTCAACAATAACATTTTTAGATTTTTTCTGTGAAATGCAAATATAAATTAATTATTAAAAAGCCGTGGCTAAGTGTACCGAAATTTCAGTACGAATATCCGGATTTTTTCGGTTACATGCAGACACTTCGTTAATAAATTAAATTAGGAATGTTTACAAATTATTTTTGTTTTTAATGGGAGACATGGAAAAGGGGAAGCGTGAGGACGGGCACACCCAATCTGTTTTCCAGGTGGAAAACTGTCCAATAATTTCTATTTTTGGCAACCTGATAACTAATTTTTCGAACTGACCTTAATGCTTTAAACATACAGCGAAAAGATTTAGTTATGAACGTGATTTTTTCAAATTTCCACATTTTTTAATTTTTTGTGTTTTCGGGCAAAATACCAAACTTTTTTGGTCTCCCCCGACTGGTATTTTCCTTTGGACTAGAAACAAGATTTTCCGAAAGGTTTTAAACCATTAACTCCTAAATTTTGAAAAATCATCAATGTAAACAATTAAATAATTTATAATTTTAATAAGGCTGTGCCTATGTATACCGAAAAAATCCATTGTACTTATCTCCCGGAAGTTGGAACCGCAAACTTAATAATTCAAAAAAATGAAAGTTGTGCTAAATCGTGCTCATTTGTGGAGTAAACAGTTTTTGGAAAAATCAAAAATTACGGGCACAATTTTTGTAAAAGTTTTTTTTTGCTATAAACGCAACTGAACACTAGCGCAAAACTAAAGGTTATGCTCGGTGGTTCTAAATTTCAAAGTATACACAATTTTGTGTAGTAAAGTAAAATTCCAAAAACCTAACCGTTAAGAAAATGAAATAAAATTTTGTCTTATCTCGTAAAATACAAACCTGTGCTGAATTTTACTCAACAAAAGTAATCTTATTTCCCTCTAATAAAATTCAGTAGAACCAACATTTGTAATATGAAAACTCAAAGTATCAAGCCAAAAAACATCCAATAAAACACCCAAAAATAATCAAACTTCGAAAAACCAAAATTTGTGCTGAATTTGCTTGACAAATTCCATCTTTTCCATTAAACAAAATTCGGTAAGACAAACAGTTCTCATATTAAAAACCAAAATGTCAAAACTCAAAAAACATACAACGTAAAAAAATTATCAAATTTCGAAAACATTTATCATTAAAAAACAAGTGCTGAATATTGTGCTCGACAAATGGAGTCTTTTTCCTCTCAAACAAAATTCTGTAAATGTAAGGGACCGGGAAGACCAACAGTTCTCACAGTAAACTCCAAAATTTCAAACTTAACAATTTTGTGAGGCTCTTCACTTGGGGTGATCGCTAGAGAGATTGATCAGCAACCTGGGTCGGAGCAGTGTTGCGGAATAAACGTGTCATTTAAATCAATAACACGAGAATTCCAGATCAATCTAAAATATATATACCTAACACTTATATACCTATCTACCTCATACCTATATACCTACCTACCTTATACCTACATATATACCCATATGCACACTACTATTCTCCAACCGAGCAAGTCACGCCTACCCCGAAAGGGAAATGGCTTAATGGTATAATAATAATAATAAAAAAACGAATGTACGAGACCCAAAAATATTCAAATTTCTAAAAAACCAAAACTGTGCGGAGTTTTTCTCGACAAAAGTATAATCTTTTTCCTTTTTAATAAAATTCTGTGATACCATTAGTTGTCATTTAAAAACTCAAAAAATATAAAAGACCGAAAAATAATGAAAATTCGATAACACAAACTTGTGCTGAATTACGCTCGACAAATACAGACTTTTTCCCATACAAAAAAATTCTGTAAGTAAACCAACAGTTCTCACATTAAAACCTAAAAATTTCAAACTTAAACAAATGTACGAGACCCAAAAATAATCAAATTTCAAAAAACTGAGACTTGTGCTGAATTGTGCATGTTTTGAGGGATAAAAAATGGCATTTGTTGAACAAAACTCAGAACAAGTTTTGGTTTTTCGAAATTCAATTATTTTTGGATGTTTGATGTTTTTTGAGTTTGAAATTTTTGTTTTTAATATGAGAACAATAGGTGTTCATAGAATTTTGTTAGAAAGAAAAAAGACTGTATTTATCGAGCATAATTCAGAACCATTCGTCTTACAGAATTTTATTTAAGGGTAGAAAGGTGGCATTTATCGAGCGCGACTCAGCACATGTTTTGCTTTTCGAATTTGGATTATTTTCGTATTGTATTTTTTTTAGTCTGGAACTGTGGGTTTTAATATGATAATTGTTGGTCTTACAGGATTTTGTTAGTGGGAAAAAGATCTATTTTGTTGAGCACAATTCAGCTCAAGTTTGGATTTTACGAAATGATATAATTTTTTTTCAAACTGGTTAATTTTTTTGAAATTTGACATTACTGCCCAAAACTGTATATACTTCAAACCACCTAGAACAGCCTCTAGTTTTGCGCTAGTAATAAGTTGCGGTTATAGCAAAAAAAACTTATTCAATAATTGTGCCCGTAATTTTCGATTTTTCAAAAAACCGTTTACTGCATGAGCGCAATATAGCACAACTTTTTGTTGAAATATAAGGTTTACGGTTTTAAATTCCGGGACGAGCTATACGTACTGAAATTTCGGTACACCTAATTAATGGCTAAGCAAAAATATTAGCAAAAAATGAAACTCTATTCATATTATATAATTTCTAGAAAATTAACAAATCGTTTATTTAAATTTAACTCTAACCTAATATAAACCAGGGCAGAGGATTTAATAATAAATCTGTTCCAATCATGATTCTAAGTATGAATTTAGGTCACAATATTCAAATCACACTATAAATGGAAAATCCAATTAACAATTTTAAACAATAGGCCCTGCAGCTCAATTTAATTAATCAATAAATGAATATATATATATATATATATATATATATATATATACACAAAAGACAATATCCTACTAAATTTAATTAAAACATTAAAACAAATAAAGCATTTTATAAAATTTTCATTCCACAACTTCAATCTTACTTCGTTACTTACTCGGCTTAAATAAACGATATCGCTCCTTCTATTCTAGCATTTTATCGATACGAGGTCACTTTTTCGCAAACTTCATCATAAAATTCCAAAAATAATGTTACTAGCACGACGTAGTATACGGATGCATCTTGTCAACGAGAAGTTTACGTACGTTCTCTCGTATCGTACTACTACACTCGATTTCTTGCTCTTATATTCATATAAAGTCATTTCAATAATGCACAAATGCCCCAGAAACCATTGATCCACTTAATGCATATTATAAAATAATGCAATTATTTTCTGAAATAAACCATATTTATTCGAGATAACAGAACTTTTTATATCGCAGTATTATTTATTTTTGGTAAGCTGTACAAATTATTCACTCACGAGGAAAGTAGTTGAATAATAAGAACAAAAAAAAACGTTATTTTTAAAGAATTGTAATAAATTATAGAAGACTGAGCCAAAGAGTTGAAACTTGGGTGTAAAATTATTCAGGCGATATCGACACCCGCGTCAAAATGGAACTACGACATCGTACGCTTTACTCCTTTCGGAAGGTGACCTAGAATTTTGCATGCATTTTTTATCCTTCGTACTTTCTGCAAACATTTTTACTTCTTTTTTCATATATTCTTTTGACTTCTCGACGTTTTCTTGAAATGAATGCAGGTTCAAAATACGTAAGAAAAATTTGACACAATTTCAAATTGGTATGTTTAATTTACAATATTTTTCAAAAACAGAGTAAAGTAAGGAAACCTTTACATAAGTTTAGATAAATCTGAACCAGAGACAAATCTACACGTGTGTTTCTTTACACAGCCAACATTGTACACTTTCTGCGGGAATCATCGTTATCCACGTTGCGTAAACGTTGCGTTACGTTGTTTCCCTAGATTCATTATTTGTATTGTACTCTTGCCATACAAAGAGCAGCAAATGGTTTTAAAAATTCATTCCCTATTTTGCATTTATTAATTGCATATGTAATTTAATCATTTTAATTATACATGAAAGTGCTTTAATTATTTAAAAAATTGTATAGTCGCGTTCAAAATGTCTTAGGAAACCCATGAATTAAACAAGTGAGAAACCTAATACATATAAAATACTTTTTTTCATTTAGCAATTTTCATTTTGCCTCAAACGGTCTATATTTCTGCAACATCCGGGGGATAAATGAACATTTCGCTGACCGAATTCATTTCAAATTGCCTAATATCACAGAATCGCTTCCCGACAAAATACGTTGTTTTTCAAGGTATTTTTAGACGGTGTATTTTTAGACACCGAATAGACGAAAATTTTTGTTGACAAGTTATGAGTATTGGAACCTTTGAAGTTGGTGACGCAGTTTATAACTTTCTTGACATTTTTTTTAATTCTGCAGGATATAAGCCAATACAGATATTTGACTTTTTCTACTTGATTCTGATACATCTTTCCGCGTTGACTTTTGAAATCCACAGGAAAATGAAAAGGTTTCAAAACTGACAAAATGGCGCCAGTATTTCTGAAAATATTTTAAACTCAATTTTCTCAAAAAGGTCACCGTTTTATCTTTTCTTGATTTTTTATTAAGTTGGTACTGATATGCTATGCATATTATATCACATAAGAGTTTATATTGTGCCTGCGAATTTTTTCGCAATAACGAGACTCTTATAGTGCCTTTCACTTTTCACCTTTCATCTTGCGTTTTTTTTCGAAATTTTTGATAAAATATGAAAAAAGTCGGCTTTTAGAAAATTTTATCGTTTTGAGAAAAATACTATCATAGCCGTCTTCTTTCATATGTTAACGGAAATTTTGAGCAAAACGCATGAAGATAATGAAAAGTATTTCGAGACTTTTTTTAGAAGTTTTTGAGTGGAATAACTGTGCTCTTCTCTGATTTTTTCGCATCTCGTCTCGCTATTGCAAAAATGCGAATTTTTATTTTTCATGACCAAAAACAATTTTTTCTTCCCCAAGACGCGGGTGCAAGATAATCTGTTATGGAATATATGTATGCACCATATTAGTGGCCGTCCATAACCCACGTGGATACTTTTTTACCACGTTTTAACCCCCCCCCCCCCGCCTTGTGGACAAACGTGGACTTTTAACATGTCTCCCCCTCCCCCAACTTACCACGTGGTATATGGATGGTCTCTTAATACAAATTTGACAAAAATCAAGAAAAAATTAAACGGCTACCTTCCAAAGAGTTGCGATTAAGGTAGTGTCGTGCCGAAAATCAGGTCTCTGAGAAAGTTTTCTATGATTTTAGGAATTGAAATGATACTATCAGTCATGTCTTATAAAGACTTACCATTTTTTTGAAAAGTTGAATTTCAATATATCATGGCTTATTTTTTCGAAAAAATATTCTCCACAACTCTACTGTTTCTAATTTTGAAAATAAGTGAATAATCTCCAAATATATTTATTCGTTTAGAAAATGTCATAGAAAAATTGACTTTCCAAATTGGAAACAGTGAAGCTATGGGGAATATTGTCTTCGAACAAATAAGCTATCATTTAATAAAACTTAACCATTTTTCGAAATTTGGTAAGAAAATAATATTTTTAAATTGATATAACATTATCAGTAATATTATTTTGATTCTTAAAATAGAAGAAAAGCTACTTTGCTCAGAGATACGAGTATGATTTTTGGCACGACAAGCTTCTAAGTTCTTTAATTTGCCGCGGCGGATTGCAAAACTGAACGAAAATATCTAGCAGAATCAAGAAGAAAATGTCAAATATCGATATTGGTTTAGATACCGCAACAAATAAAATTTTCGTTTTCGAAATAAGATATATATATATATATATATATATATATATATATATATATATATGTACATGCTACGTAATTTTGTATAATATAATTCAATTGATATTCTTTATAACTTTATAATTTTAGCTTTATAATTTCTGCCTCACATTAAAGCATTTTCAACTTGCCCAGGAAATTTTTTTCGCACGATAGACTTTATCTGGTTCTTGGCCTGCCACGCAGAACGACACTTGATAATTAATGAATGTATAAGATAGCGAACAAATGGTTTTCTGCATTTCGTGATCATACGACATCGACCTGGTGATCCCAGATAGTGCGTGTCCGATAATATCGGCGTAATTCCTTACACACCATTACGTTTAATGTTCCACTTTTCCTGCAGCAACCCTGAATTTATTCCAACACCGTGACCCCGACTGTGAGAATTCTAGGAAAGGGAATCAATATTAACGAAACGACATATTCGTCACTCGATTTACTGCGGTTCTGAATATAAAGATCTGCGAGTACCCTAAATTGCATTCGACACCCAATGGCGTATCTTCGAATTTACGTTGAAAAAACAATTTTGTATTCTAATTCTATTTTTTTAAGAGGTAAAAGAGGGTAAAGCGGGACACCCATGTTTTATCCAGGAAAAGCAATATCAAGTCATGAAATAGAAAATTCCACGTGCCCCGCTTTATCCCGCACTCTTCCGTTCAGTCCCGTTTTACGGTACGTTTTTTTCAAAAGTCCTGCTGAAACAGAACATATTTTGAACGTTTATGGTACCCTTGTCCTTCTTTTAGAAAAGTGCATACCTTAGTACTGATTTCTTCCATACCCGATACATTTTAATAGGATGTTATTTGGGATCTTATTGGGATTCTATTGACTCTGTAGTTTAGTCTGGTTTTTGTGTTTGTAGGTTGGGTTGTTATGTTAATTCCTAATATGAATTGAAGGGGAAAATTGTCGTGGCTCGTATTTATCATCACAACCCATCCGCATTAAAACAATTAGGGCATGTATAAGAAAAGGGGATGTGAGTTATTTCTGAATACGCCACTGTGCCAGCTGTAGCAAATGACGAGTACCATGCACGATATCGTACGAAATTGCTCACAAAGACGAAGTGCAATATTCTAAGGGTCAAATCGATAACATTCACAGTAGTATTATTTTACAGAGTTAGAAGAATAGAGCAAAAAAGATTAACACGATATTTCATTTCGAAAAATAAATAAAAGATAGAAATTGAAATAAGACAACAAAAAATACCATTTATGAATGTTCCACCACTGAGGAATATTTCAGTGTCAATAAAATTTTAGTATCAGCGAAAAATCTATAATACGTTCAATTTAGTTCACTTTTTCAAACTATACTGGCTTATTTTTCGAGCTGCTGCTAAAGTATCTTACATTTTATAATATTATCATGGAATTCTTTTTATCGTAGTCGCACGAAAGGTATAAAATTCTGCCTCTAATAGGCCAAGTTGAAGGCAAAATGTCAATTTAATAAAAAAATATTGCAAAAAAAAAGAATTTCGATGTTTTTGAAAAATTAGAATAACTCTGGAAATAATAATAACATTCTTAAATTGTTAAGATATTTTTAGAACTATTTCCCTAGATTCTATCCTAGGGTCAAACTTGGTACAAAAATGTCGCAAATTTCAAATAATGATTGTACTTACCAAATGTTTTAAAACTATTCCAAACAATAATATTTTTATAAATATCACTAATATTTATTAAAATACCAATTCCATTTCAAACCAGGCATAGAGTTTTCATCATAGTTTCAACAAAAAAATGGTTGTGGATTTTTTACATCCATTCGAAAATTATCTGCGAATTCTCAAAAATGTACAGAAAGTTTTTTCAAAATGCAGTGCTTCTCGAACGACTGTAGGCATTTACAAAATTCTATTTTGTTATTCGACTTGAAAATTCTTTCTCTTTTAATTAATCCCAAAAAAAATTTGAAAAATGACAAAATGGCACAGGGATATGGTGAACCCTTTGAAGCGAATATACCGCGTGAGAAGTTTAAAGAAAATGTAAGAATTTCTCGAATTTTGTACACTGACTTCAACTTGTGGCATGACCTAGGAAAGTTAAAGCAACAATCTGGCATGTATACCACACAGTCCTTGAAGTCTTATCTTTAATATTAGCCAATAAAACTTGAAAACTCTGCGGTTTCTCGAGATATGGCTAAAAATGCCCAAATCTCAAATGTCAAGTTTCAGTCGGCGATTACCGCTGACGGCCACCAGAGCGGTGATCACCGAGAATTTCCCAGATTTTATTTCTTAACTTCCATTCGTGCTGTGATTTAGAATACTTAGGTAAAACTGAAATTAACAGGATGTAATGTTTGAAAGCTTATCATTAATTTAAGCCAATACAACTTCAAAAATATTAATGGGTTCCCAAGATATGACAACTTTCCAAGCGTGTCTGCGTCGAATTTCAGTCAGCGATCACCGCTGTTGACCAGGCTTGGACATTTTTAGTCGTATTTGGAGAACCCGTGAAGATTTTTGTAAGTTTTATCGGCTTAAAATAAATATAAGCCTTCCAAGACTGTATGATTAACATTTTTGAAGTTTTGTGATTTTTTTGCACCAAGTTTGACCATATGGCAGAATCTTGGGAAAACCTTCTAAAAACATTTCAGCAATTTAATAAAGTTCTATAGACACTTGCCTTTAAAATGAGCCCAAGAACTTGAAAATATAATAATTATTTCCAAAATCGAAAATTGATTTCTTTTTGCAGTATATTTTTATAAAATTGACACTTTCTCTTCAAGTTGGGCTCATTAGACGCATAATTTTATTATCTTTCGCGATATTACGAGCAAAAAATCTCATTTACTTCAAGAAAATATATAAATTTAGAGATGAATTTATTTCATCCTTAATGTGGTTTAGACATTCTTAATAAAAGAATAAAGAAATGTTTTATCTCTAGGATGAAATATGTCAACCTGAAGAAATTTCAAGATGAAATAGAGCGTCTTAATGGTGACCTCGAAGTAGGAAACTTAGTATCGTGGTAGAACTGCATGTCACTGGGAATACTGGGATTATGTGCATGTGCAGTCAGTCACTCGAAAGTACCGCGACAAGCTGAGTCCTTCTGCAGAACGTCAGACATCCCCTGGGCTTTAACTAATACCTCGGATCGTTTAAACGTCAAGAGATCGTTTTGGATCGTTTAGCCCTGACTGACCACTACCACAGGTCTGTGGTTCCAGCCATTCTGATCACTTGCCACTCCTAAAATTCATTATGGAAATCCCCATTATTACATTTCACCTTTGAAAGTTCAATATGCATTGTCTTCAATCAATTATCCATGGTGACCACCGATCAGGGAAAACTTGGAAATCAGGAAAAAGTCAGGGATTTTGAAAAAAAATACAAATGGGAATTTCGGTATGAAGCACCTTAAGTAACTGTCAATAAGAATATAATCAAGGCTGCCAGTTTAGTTACTTTTCTTTCAATAAATTAACCCATGGGTTAAACACTATTGAATTCAGGTTTATACCTATTTCTGAATTATTTTGAAATATTTTAGGATATTTTCAAAAATTTAAAGGAATTTGTAGTATATTTCAATGATTTAAGGCTATGTATTCCAAAGGATTTAAGAAATTTTAGGGCGTTTTTAAAACTTTCAAGGAATTTTCAAGAACTTCAAAAACTTTTAAGGGATTTCAAAAGATTTCCAAAGGTTTCGAAAAAATTCAGAAGAACTCAAAGGATTTGAAGTATTTTAGGGTATTTTAAAAGATTCAAAGGCATTTTAAAGAGATTAACAAATTTTCAAGGAATTTCCAAGGATTTGAATGATTCTCGAGTAAAAAGATTTCAAGGGATTTCAAAATAATTGAAAAGATTTCAAAAGGAACAAATTTCAAAAGATTTTAAAGGATTTAAAATATTGTGGGGTATTTTAGAAGATTCAAAGGCATTTTCAAGAGATAACAAATTTTTCAAGGAATTTTCAAGGATTTAAATGATTTTAAGGGATTTAAACAAATGTCAAGGTGTTTTAAAGAACTTTCAGAAGATATACTTTTGATGGTCACTTTTGGTCTCGTTCGCAGTTCAAATAGGTCCCTTGTTCACGTTTTTAAAGTAAATTGGACTGTTCCATATTGAAAACTTCGCAATATTAGAATTTTCGTCTTTAAATTTTAATGGTCAGAGAAAATCGGAGAAAATTCGGGGAATTTTGTAAATGAAGTTTTGCGGCCACCCTGCTTATCCTATTCTGGCTTCTCATACAAATTTTTCGTTCATTCAAGAAAATCGTCGGTTTGACTGCATTTGGTTGATTTGAATAAAAGTTTTAAGTAACTGAACCAAATTCGTTTTCAGCCGACTATACTCCTTTCCTTCAATCAACAATACTTTATATATTTTTTAAATAGTACCAAATGTTTTGGTAGTATCCACAAACTTATTTATATCAGGTTGAAGCAGTCAAAAGCTTGATTGAAATCCAACAAATTTTACTCACCAAAATTTTTCGTTGACTCAACCAAATATTTTGTTCACCATGTTATAACAATGTGCTATGGTTGAACCTACGACATTTTTTTTGATTTAACCAAATATTTTTTCGAGTGTTTAATTAACCAGCCAGAAGAAATTTTCTTTGATCGGAAAATGAAATTTGTGCATGAGAAGTTATAAAACAATATTTCTGCGGTTGTAAAACCTATAAAGATCATCCAATATTGGCTTACAAGAGGATTTTACTATTGAGGATAAAAAGCATCGAGTTCACTCTAAAAGGCCGAAAACGTCGGTCAAGTATCAATCAAACGCTTTGCAATGCGCGCAACCAATTTGCAACAACGACTTTTCCATCGATCGTGAGCTTAACATTCTTTTTTTCCTTGTCTACTCGTCGAATCCAACGAGGCGGACTTGTCGAGCACCAATTACGTTGACTTTTGACAAGAACAAAGGCAAGAAAATAGGGAGAAAACTAGAACACGATTGTGCTTAATACCAGTGTCGGTATATTAAATTATAGGCTGAACTGGCCTGTCAAGTAAATTCTCGTTGACCCTGTTATACTGAAAGTATACGAAAACTCCAATGCAGTTTTAAAATAATATGCGGTTGCAAGTATTTTTTCCAGGGCATCTAAGTATTAATAACTCATAAACTTCGAAATATATTTTTCAAAATTCAACAAGTTCAACTTTTTTTAGTAGATTTTTTGTAATATAAAGAATATAGTGTTGTTATTTTCAACAAATAAAAAATATATTCAAAAAAATTAGAAACATTTTTTGTTTGAAAATCTTGTATACGTAACACAGTCGAGTTCTATAAAGGTATAATAAGTCATTCTTATTATGAAATATAAATATTCACATAACCGTATGTGCCTAAAATTTTATAACTTTTTTAAACTTCCGTGGCTCAATTTCCAATGTTTAAGGTTTATATTCAAATTGTAAAATTTTAAATAATTGGACATTATTCCTATTACCATAATTTTCAAATTAAAAAATGTCCACTTTCTAATTTTATCATTTGAAATGCATAATTTTTATGTTTGAAAATTGGAATTATTTGGAAAGTTTCAATTTTAAATTCTTGAATATTGAGTGCTTCCGGATTAAAATTTTGTTACATGAAAATTTCAATTTGAAATGTTTGAAGTTATAGAGGCTATCCCTAAATTACGTAACAACTTTTGGGTGAGGGGGGTCGGAAAAATGTTACGATCTATTACATAGTGGTGAGGTGGGAGGGGGGGTATTACTGTTACGTCATACTTTTTAACAAATCAATTCTATAGAAAATCCATGTTTTCAAAATTGTATATAGTATAACGTTTAAGTTCAGTAATTACAATAAAATATTGTACACAAGAACTCCAATATAAGGACAGTTTCTGGGGTTGCCTTGCAGTGGCCGTGGCACTAAATTAGTCGTTGGAAACCTAAACAGTCAGCGTCCAATGATCCACTTCTGTTGGATTTTTCTCCCGCTTTTGTCGCTCCCGCTTACTGCTCCCCCGTACTGCCCGCTTTTATCGCTCGCTACTGGCGACGACGCATTGTTGACACTGCTTGTGCGCTGAGAAACTGCGTGGGCCAGCAGTTCTAGGAAGAACTAAATCAGTCGGCATTATATTGGAGTTCTTGTGTAATAACGTTATAAACTATACTTTAATATTGGTATAGTTAGATTAGTTTTTTGATTTTTTCCACTGTAGATTTGGCGGCAGATTGAACAGGAAGTAAAAAATATCTAAAACCTTTAGTAAAGAATTTCAATCTTCTAAATTGTTGTTGAAAATATAAAGTTATGGCACTATTTACTGAAATAATTCGTAAAGAAATGTGGCACTCAAACGCAGAATTTTATCTTCAAAATAAACTTCAGGAAAATAAAATATATTAAATAATTAGAGAGGTGTACTAGCTATTAAAAGAGAAACCATCACCTTATAAAGTATTTCTTATTTTGATTGTCTAATTATCAAAATAAAATACATGCTTAAATTGAAAGTACTAAGAAATATAATTAATAATCATAAATTAAAGTTAATTTGTGACCTTGAATCGTTATTTTATGTTCTTAAAATACATATATTCTGGAATTTTGAGTCTTTCTGACGTTTTCCATTTTCGACACTAATTCATTTTGAAGATATTCACATTGAAAATTTACTAACTCGTTTGATTACGAATTTTTATAGTTTAAAATCATGAAATTTTTAACATCTTTTGGAAATAGGTCCATCTTGAAGATTTGCAATTAAACATTCTTCAATTCTTAATGTGTATAATTTAGATGTGATTTTGAATATTTTGTTGTAATAGTTCAATTTTGATGATTTAAAATGGAAAATTCCTCAATTTTAAAGGTGTAAAAATCAAAATTCTTAAATCTAGATTCTAGAATATGTGGATGATTCTAAAGATCAAAAGTCGAGAGAATTTTGAAGAGTTACAACTGAAAATTTCGAGGAAAATTCTTGAATTTTCAAAACATAGAATTGAAAATTAGTCAATTTTCAAGATTTATATTTTGAAGGTATTTCATTTTTAACGTTTTTTTTTAATAGTTCAAATTTGAAAATACACAATTAAAAATTCTTGAATATTAACGCTTCGCCATTTGAAATTCTTCCGTTTTTAAGATTTACAATTGAAGACTCCTTAATTTGGAATGCTTACGCATTAAAATTATGTAATTTGAACGTTTTTTTAAGAATATATAGTTCAAGGCTGAAGATTTACAACAGAAAATTATTTAATTTTTAAGATTTTCAATTCAAGATTCTTGAATTTGTATGATTTTAGAGAACAAAAGTCAAGAATTTTCAATTTCAAATCTTCCAAATTGAAGACATTTCAAATGTAAATCGCCAGAATTACAGAATTTTTAATTGTGAATCATGAAACTTGCATCATTTTTAATTTTATGTAAATTTTCAAAATGAGAAAGTATTCAATTTCAAAGATTTACCATTCAAATTTCCAAAGTTTTGAAGAGTTGCAATTGAAAAGTCTAAAATGTTGAAAATATACTCTCTAAATCTGAATTAGTGAAATTTCACTAATTGATAGTGAAATTTCACTAATTCAATTAGAGAGAAGTCGGTCACTAACGATTAGTAGAAAACTACTAATTTGATTAGTGGAAATTGTCCACTAATGAAATTAGTAAAATTCCACTAAGTTATTGGAAACTAACGCAGGCCACATGGTCATCTTTTGTCCTAAAAAAAAAGAAGGGATCAGTTCGTCTCGACTGTCTCAGGAAACCAGTCGTGTTTTTCGAGAATAAGGGAAGAAAAAAAATATAAAATTTAAAAATTTTCCACAAAGTATAACCTCAAGTGTAACCTGAAATTGGACAGGAAATAGAAGAGAGCCTGGAGAATATTTTTAAAGATAAGTTCTTGTTTTTTCTTAGATCAATTTGTATTAATTTTACTGAAACAAAATTTTTAAAGCTAAAAGCTTCAAATAATGATGAAATTTCTTGATAAAAATTTTAGACTATCGTGCCTCATGTAAGGTTAATGGGGGGGGGGACTCTAAAGATACTTCAAAGCGGTTAAAAACTCAAAAATTAAACTGATGATGCTTCACTTGACGCGCTGTTTTCAAAGATTCCTAAATGCATTTTAAGTTTTCCTTAAACTTGTGATATTTCAGTTCAATTGTTATAACTATTTCAATATTTCAAGCAGGAGAAAATTTGATATATATGTTTATATATGGCTCTTTATCGAATTTTAAAGAATTAGGTATGCGAAGGAATTTCCAATTGATTTTAGCGGTTTGAAAGAAATTCCAAATCTTTTCTTTCTTGAAAATCCTGACATGTTGGGGTAGCGCTTCTTTTTGACAAATTCCAGGAATTAATTTTATGGTTTCTCCCTGAGTTTTTGTAATAATATTTCGATCCCTTTTCAAAGAATTTTCACGCGATAAATCAGGGAAATTACCGTATTTCAGAGGTTTCTTTAACTTATCCGAGATTATCCCCAAAAAATCTTTCTAAATCACTCATTATTCCGAACTTTTAACTTCTATTGCGACGTTATTGGAAATTTTCTTCTTCTAAATATTAATTTCAGTGCTTTTGGGATTTTTAAGGATTTAAATCATAATATTGCAGTTCAATTATTATAACTATTTTAATATTTCAAACAGGAGAAAAACTGATATATATGTTTATATATGGCTCTTTATCAAATTAAAAAAAAAAAAAAAAAAAAAAAGACTTATTGGCTCCTCGTTTAGAGGTGGGCCGGTATCCGGCACATATTGACTCCTATCTAGTACAACGCTGCTGAAGGCTGGTAACCTTCTCAGCATAAATCACCAACCAATTGAGACTCTCGGTTTCCTTTCTCTGCCCCCCCACAGTAACAGAAGTTTTGGTGGGACTGACGTTACGACTAGACTCTCCACCGTACGACGAATAATTACTTTACTTGGACATGATTTGGGCTCGCAAAACAAATCTCGCGCATAAAGGTGATAGTTGGGTGTACAATCTAAACATGAATCATACAAACAATAAAGTAGCCTCGGAATGGACTGAAACTTGGATTGACGAAATGCATACACACGGTAAACGTAAAGGTCGAGTTTCAGGCGATGAATGGAGACTGGGTGTTTGGAATGCTAGAGGAGTGAATGATCTTAAAGTAAGAGAACTACGAGAAACTATGCATGCTAGGAAACTAGATATTTTATGTGTACCTGAGACGAAGAAAAGGGTTGCGAAAGTAGAAACATAGAAAATGGGGTGTTGAAAGGCGGTTTTGAAATATGGTCAGGAGTAAGTAGTGAATCAAATCGTAGTCAAGGGGTCGGTTTAATTATGAATGAAAAAGCAAGACAGCATCTCAAAGATCATGATTTTGTATCTCCCAGATTGTTGTGGGCTAGAATGAAGGTAGGAATCAGAAGATTATTTATCATAGCGTGCTACGCCCCAGTTGAAAGTGAGCCGCGAGAAGTCAAAGACGCCTTCTGGGACACTTTAAATGACACAATAAGTACTTGCGATCAAGGTGAAAGAATAATTCTGCTAGGAGATATGAACGGATGGGTCGGCGTCGAACGCCAGGATACAGATACAGAAAGGGTGCTAGGCAATTTTGGGGATCCAACAAGAAAAAATTATAACGGGGAAAAATTAGTTAGCTTATGCTTAGAAAAGGGCCTATTTATTACCAATACTTGGTTTCGACATAAAATGATCCACACGTACACTTGGTGTAAAGGAAATAAATGCAGTGTAATTGACTTCGTTATTGCGGATGAAAGACTAAGAGAACTAGTCAAAGATACAAGAGTCATGAGGGGTTCGGAATGCAATACTGATCATTACATTTTAATCTCTAAAATAAACGTAGGCCGGGGATGGAAAAGAAAGAGAACAGAAAAAACGAAACAAACTCGAATAAAGATTGAAAATTTACAGAAACCGGAAGTGCGAATAGAGTTTCAAAATAAGTTAAGCGAACGCATAGATAGGGCAACTTGGGAAGCGCTTACGAGCAATAAAGATATAGAGGGCGCGTGGTCTTTATTACGGGATATAATTGTTAAAACTGCAATTGAAGTGTGTGGTACGGCAGTGGTAGGAAGAAAGTCTGGTGATGCGTGGTGGAATGATGAAATTCAAGCAGCCCAGCAAGAAAAGAAAAAAGCGCACAAGAGAACATTAAACATGACAGGTCTTAGCGATGAGGAGAGAAATAGACTCAAAAATGATTACAAAGACAAAAAGAGGAAAATTAAACGACTAGTCAAGGAGAGTAAGGAAAAAATCAGAATAGAAGAAGAGAACAAAATACAAAACTACTTTGAAGGAATTATGAAACTATTATATAAACAGTTGAAGGAAAGTAAGAGTACAGAGTTTGCCAGCATGAGAAACAGCGAAGGTGAAATGCTATATGATATAGACGAGATAGTAGACGCTTTAAAAGACTCTTTTAAAGAAATATTAGGAGGTGAAGATATAGGACAACAAAACTACGACATAGAACATAATGCATTAGAAAACCCAATTGAAAAAGTCTGTGTCACTGAGGTCCGAGACATAATTAAGAACTTGAAAACGGTAAGGCTGCTGGCATAGACAGTATTAGTGCTGAAATGCTTAAATACGGTGGCGAGTACATACCTCACAGGTTGTGCGAATTAATAAATTTATGTATCGAGACGGGGAAAGTCCCAGACGATTGGAAAAAAGCGATTATCGTATACAAAAGAAAGGGAGATAAAAGCAACTGCAGTAATTACAGAGGTATCAGCCTACTAAGTACCGTAAGTAAAATATACTCAAAAATACTTATTTGTAGGGTAATGGAAATCACAGAAGAAAAGATATGGGAAGTCCAAAGTGGTTTTATGCCAGGAAGATCATGTACAGATCAGATATTTAGCCTAAGACAGATCACAGAAAAAAGCTTGAGAGTAGGAAAGAAAGTTTTCTGTGCATTTATTGACCTAGAAAAAGCATTCGACAAAGTAAATAGAAATAAACTTTGGGAAGTCCTTAAAGAGTACGGAGTAAATGGAGGGCTCCTACAAGCAATAAAAACAATATATACAGGTAGTAAAGCGAGTGTAAGGGTAAATGGGAAACTGAGTGACTGGTTCGATATTATGCAAGGCGTGAAACAAGGATGCGTTATGTCCTCGTGGCTATTTATCATATTCATGGATAAGTGTCTAAGAACTGCACTCTTCGACGAAGACGGTGTAAATCTCCAAACAGTCAAGGTACGTGGATTAGCTTTCGCAGATGACAAGATTGTTATGGCAGAATCAATCGAGGACTTGCAAAGAATGTTGAATAAACTTAATACAAGCATGAAAAACATGGACCTCAAAATTAACGTAAATAAAACAAAAATCATGGTGTTTGAAGGAAAAAGTGAGAAAACAATATGCAATATTGTCCTAAATGATGAGAGATTAGAACAAGTTGACAAGTACGTATATCTGGGTAGTCTATTCACTAGCGACGGAAAAATAGATGGGGAGTTAGATAGGCGCATAAATAAGGGTAAGCAGGTTATCGGTAGAGCAGGGTCCATCCTAACAAATAAAAACATATCAAAAAAAGCTAAAATGGCCATACATAATTCTATATTTGTACCGACTGTACTATACGGTAGCGAGACATGGACCTGTCAAGAAAAGGACAGGAGTAAAATTAGCGCGATTGGTATGAAACCTCTGCGCACAATATGCGGGAAAACACTTATGGACAAAGTATGAAACGAGATAATCCTCCAAGAATGTGGTA
>CAKNYM010052130.1:348110-360949 GCA_932195095.1 Andricus curvator | reverse complement strand
TTTCGTTGGAAAACTATACAATGATCTACCTAATAACTGAAAAAAGACATTATATACATGTACATATTTCGTTTTGATTAACCTAACCTCAAAATTAAATTATATATTAGAATAGTTATAATATTACAATATTACAATTTAATGATTATATTAATATATAATATAGTTGATCATTATGTACTTACTCAATAACACCAGTATAAATCCTTTGATAAATGCATAACTTCAGATGGCGTGGCATGGATTGGCGCCAAACGGCAGAATTCCATATAAGGAGATTACGTCTGATTGTTCGAACTCATTACAGTTCACTAATTCGTTAGTGATCGCGCTAGGTTACTATTGAATTAGTAAAGCGAAGTTACTAAATAATAGTGAATGTTTACTAATTGACATTAGTAAAACTTATACTAATTTTTTAGTAAAATACTTACTGTTTTAAAAGTCAAACCTCAAAATATTTCTATTTTGTTAGTGAACCATACATTTACTAATTTAATTAGTGAAATTTTCACTAATTCAGATTTAGAGAGTATAATTGAAAATTATTTAATTTTTAAGATTTATATTTTAAACGTATGTAATTTTGAACGTTTTTTTGAATAGTTCAATTTTGAAATTTCACAGCCATGAAAATTCTTCAATTTTAACAATTTGCATTATACAATTTTTCTATTTTGAAGATTTATAATTCAAGATTCATTAATTCGAAATGTTTATAATATTAAATTATGTAATTTCGTACGTTTTTCAAAATATGTAATTCAATTTTGAAGATTTACAAGGTAAAATTCTTCAATTTTTAAGATTTCCAATTGAAGACTTCAATATTTAATGTGTATAATAGAAAATGATGCTGTCTCGAGTAGTAAGTTACTAAATTGTATTTAATAAGACATGGTTAAAAATATTTGAAAAAGATACTTAACAAGGGGGGGGGGGTCCCAAACCATTTTGCTATGACTTGTTACAGGGGAAGGGGGGTGGTAAAAACTGGGCAAAAATGTCTTACGTAATTTATGAATAACCCCTTATAAATTCTCTTATTCTCTACTTTTTCAATCTTTTAAACAAAGAACTGTTTCAATTTTAAGCGTATCTTATGATGAATTTTTCAATTTCGAATACCTTCAAATTGGAATTATGTAACATTAAAAGGTATAAATTTGAACTTCGAATATTTTGAATCTGCAGAACCATTAATTTATAACTTTTTCGTAACGATCCACAACAATATCTTGTCACTCTAGCAATGAGAAATAGGAAAAACTAGAATTTAGCTCTTCATGAGAGTCGGGCAGGTTTGGTCTGACATTTTTTGCTTCGCTTAGCTTTTCTACGTTTCATATCTTTACACTTGACTCTGTGATGAAACTCACAAAGATATGAATACTATGAATAGACATGGTGATGAGTTCTATACCAGGGTCGCATGCCAGTCAGGTAGTTTAAAACATACTTTTTTCTGTATGTAACTTCAACATTTTGAACTCATATTAAATAATGCTGATGATAATTTGACAAATAGAAGACTAATAATTATGACTCATACTAATTTTTGTCATATTTTTCTTAAACTAAAAAAGTTCATATACAATTCTCACGTGACTCTTGAAGTGAATTCTCCTTGAAGTAATTAATTCTTTGTTTTAGCACGTAATAGAAATAAAATAATAGATGGAAAACAAAACGACTTGTAAGTACGCAGTATTGTATTTGTTCGTCATTGGAAATCAGTGAGGAATGAGGATGTTAAAGGGAATGACTGTGGGCGCAGTTTCACACGTGCCAGGCCTATTATTGTGTATGCCAAAAGCATTAACCCCCTTGCGAGTGGCACACTTGTGGGGAGGTGCGTTTATAGCAGTCCAACCCTCGGTACAGGGGTACCTAACTACCTATGTCCCATATATCAATAGTCAAGGACGAAGGACACATCCATTAGGCTTAGGCCTCGCGAAGGCCCAGCTGCTGCATGCAGTACAAGGACTCTCTTTATATCCCCAAAAAGTCACAGAGGATCAGGATCGTAAAATTTAATGTCATACCATCAAATCGGACGCAGGACTTCACTTCTAAAGATAACGGCAACTGTTCTGTCCTGCCGGTTGTATTTTATTCTCGATTATAGCTGGTCTGCAGAGAATTATATTTTGCAAAATTGGAAATTCATGAACGATAATCTTCGATATTGTAAAATATGCCCAAGTATATATCTTTGTATTATAAAGAGATCTCCCCATCGACACTGCTGCCTTTTCAGGAATTGGGGATGTTTTTAGAAAAGATAGTAGAACATTGTACTAAATATACTGAGCAAACCAATAACATACACCCAATTTGTTTGCATCTTTTTGGAAACGATAGTGCAATATTATAGTAAATATACTAACCTAAACAAAAATGGTCCAAATTTTGTGTATGGTGTTGGAAAAGATAGTAGAATATTGTACTAAATATACTGGACAACCAAAACATAAAACCGATGTGCCACAATACCCCATGTTCTATATTACCTAATGTGACATACTGCCCTATGTGCCATTTTGATCCATATTCCATATTACCCCATGTTATATTATTATTATTAAATATAGACCAGATTAGATAGACCAGAATTAATAATATTATTAAATATAGACCAGATGACCCACGTTACCCCATGTACCATGTATTTTTTAAATAAAATTTTTATTTATTGGATATAATACTTTATAAAGTATGGAATGGAATCTCGAATGAAAGTATCTTAAATAATCTGACGTATAAATAGCGTAATATACATAACCGCCCAACGTGAATAACCATAATAAATACAAAAAAAAGTTAAATGTATTAAAGAATATTTTGAGAAAAGATAGTATGATATTTTACTAAATATACTATTCCCTGACCAACTCTTTATTTCTGCTGACCATTAATATTTACAGACAAAAATAGTAATTTGTAAAATTTTTAATATAGAACATTTCATAAATGGAATAAAACAATGGACTAGCTGTTCCGACATTTTGGGACATTTAGTCAAATGTGGTCAAATGTATGAGAAATATTTGACGACTCATCCCAAATTTCGGAACGACGAGACACTTCGTTAAAAAAAAGAGAAAAAGCGACCTAGTTAAACCGCAAATGTTACCAAAAAATACTTATTAATAATAGTGCAGTCAAATAAGCCGAAAAAGGCCATTTTCTTGAACAAATTAGAGACACCGAGATCTTTGTCTTAAAATATTTGAATGGACGTCCTTTTGAAGCCCTGGAAAGTTCGAGGCTGATTTCTCATTAAATTATTTGTTATTAAAAAAAAGGTAAATTCGCAACATTTTCTCAACATGTTTGCTTGGATTGTTACTTTCAATTAAGAGGTAGGTGAAAAGTGTATAGAACTTTGTCTTAGAGTATAAAATAAGCTTTAAAATGAGCATTTACAAAATATCCTACGACAAACATTCTACGAGATATGTATGAATTTGTTAATTAACATTGTGCATTTTTTAGTGAATGCAAAGCGTTGATGTATTTGCATTGATGCAAACAAATTGCAATCGCGTTTTTGCTATTGAATTCTGAAATTGGTTAGTTCAAAGTATTAAAAAACATTTTTTTGGGATTTTAAAATCCAAAAATAACAGTATATTTAAGATGTCAACCAAATTTTTAACATTGTTTATACCAAATCGTGATAAACAATAATTATCGTCCCATACTTACAGCCGCCAGAAAAATCTGAAACAAATTGTATATAACCATTCAGGAAGGCGAATTTCAATTATTATTTTTTTCTATAATCGTACGTGCAATATATTCGTTAAAAAAAATATTATTTAGACAAATTTCAGGAACAATTTCACAGAACAGAATCAGAATCTTTTAATTCAGTAATAATTATAGGCCTGAATTCAATAGTGATTAACCCAATGGTTAATTTATTGAAAGAAAAATGGCTAAAATAATATTTTTATTTTAATAAGTGACTATAGTGACTTTAACTAAAAAAGTGACTAAAAAGTATTTGAATGAAAAAAAGTGACTGAATTCCACATTTTCCCTGACCTGCGGCCACCTTGTTTAAGATTTTATGTAAACACTCCTCTTTCTAATATTAGATCAGGCAATTGGGTCGGTACAGTGGATTTCTGATTTACGGATGGTAAACGGAATCTTCTGCTGGAACTGATTAGATCGAGTAAAATGAGAATTTAGATGAAATTATTATAAAAATATTAATATATTCGAGAAATTTTCAGAAAATTCCGCACGAGTCTAGAATTTCTTCTCTATCGGTTAAAAAATTAATCACATGATGTGTGGAAATAATGAAATATTTTACGATCGCTTTCATGAAATATTTAAAACTTGGTTGAAGCACACAGCACGAATACACCGACAAAATTTATACATTAAATAGAAAAATACTGAAAAATCAAATCATCAAAAATAAAATATATTTGAATAACGTGTAATATATATTTGTGAAATAGCCAACTGTATATCCCATTCACGGATCTTCATATCTTTGAATTAGCTACTATGTAACTTGGTGAGTTTCAAATGTCATACAAAATCGAAACGTCATGTTCAATTTTTTGGTTATAAAGAAAATCGACAAAATTATATAAGTTTGAAAATTGGGTTTGAAAAATATAAAAATTTAAAAACAAGTTAAAAATTTTTGTTCCTATTTAATTAGCGCAATATATTCAGACTTCTAACATTTTTAATTCTGATATAGCGTAATCGGTACAATCGTTGGCCACCTCCCAATAATTAGCCACCTCATTTAAATATACTCGTATGAAAGAATACTCACAAATAATACTACTAATAAATAGTGCAGGATGAAGCGCAAACAATTATTATGCAGCGTATTTGAGAAGCTAGGTTTGTGCAGTGTAGTGCGTTTAAATGCCAGAGTAAAGTAAACCCGGTGATGCTGAATGGGTAAGAAATTTAAACGAAAAGCTGTTGAGGTCAGGTGTGTCCGCATGTTGAAAATTATTTTATTTTTTTAACAGTTACGTTAGATTTAAGTAAATTTTTTAAAAATTTTAATTGAATTTGATGAATTAAGATGCACGACAGAATGATGATAAATGGGTGGCCAATCAATGACCTCTTGAATTATGAGGAAACATATAGTGATTGGCCACAATATCTAAAAAGCAAATAGATAATATCTTTGCAAAAATGATTTCAAAATTGTTTTAACTTTTTGTAGGCTATTTATATAATTTTTTGTCAGTTTGTCTTACGAACAATGAGTGGGAATCATGTTGAAAACAGTTTTTGGCTTCGGCCAATGATTAATGCTTATACGATTTAGTGGCTAATCAACTGTGCTTTCAACATCAGTAATCTATAACCTGATGTGGCCAACGAGGTGGCCAATAACTGGATTTACCATTTTTCAGTGGCCCATCATACAATCATGGGCCTATATTAATCACTATGTCGTCATGGCCAATGATTGTGTTTTTTGACACTATTGTTAATTTTTCAAAATATAAATTATCTACTACTTTTAACCTACTATGGTAATTTGAATCCTTAGTAAATTTATTATCCGTCTGTGTATTTTAGAATTTCGTTCGAGGCTTATAGTGTATTTTACAAATTGTTAAACTGAAAAAATTCCTTAAGTGGCCAACGTTTGTGCCCATTACCCTATTAGGCTATTTCACAATCACTACTTAATCAGAATACAATGCCTTATCGTCTGGTATCTCGAATACTGGGTATGCAAAATGTATTGATGTCCTGATGAAAATCATGATTATTGCAATTTTTAAAAAAAATATGATAGATTATCGGATTTGAAGTTAATTCTGTGAAAGAGGAAATATCTTATTTTAGTCATGTAGTATTTTAAAGTTATGGCGAAATGAAATACGAAATATATAACAAAACGCCAAAAAATGTTAGTCCAATGCTTTTTCAAAATTTCTTATTATAAAAATAATAATAAATCCAATATCAGCGCAAATGACGCTGTAAACTTTTCAGTAGTATTCACTCAACATTATTTAATAATTTTTCATTCGTAAAATAGTACAACATATCTTTATTTTACATTTGCTACTTCTTAAATACTTCTTAAAGGTTTTTAAGTTCTGCATAACCTCTGGCAAACATCTTCTCCATCGATTTTTTAGTTTAATTTATTTCATCTGAAATTTCAAGAATAATCCTTACGTAATTAATGGACGCTCCCTGAACAAAAAAAAAGGATTTTTACTCTTTCGAAGAATAAATCCATCAACTGATATTTTATCATATAATTCTTTTATAAACAGACCTAATAATATCTTTGTTCTAAAGATTTATAAAATTTATTCATTAATATTAATACTAAAAATAAATTATGCTCCAAATCAATGTATTAAATATTTTGCCAATATCGCTGGTTCTTTTTCAACCACATTTGTGGCCAGATTAAAGATAAATATGAGGATAAATATCACTGGTTCAGCTATACATTTTTTCCGTATACACGTACTTTTTATTGCATTTTTAATTAAAAAATGCCAGTCTCCTGGATCTAAATAAAATACCCACAACCATAATTTTTGTATTAATTACCACTCATACAACTCACCTATACATAATAATCTCCCATGAAGAATTAACAAAGGGCTCTAAAAATTACCATCGCATCGGACTCTGTATAAACAGAATGAAACACAAAATATAAATCGCAACTGTTGGAAACTTTTTCATTTCAACAAACACGAGAGAGTAGAAAATCGAATGGATAGCTAGAGCTTGATACTTACTGATATTTTCATGTAAAATATATCGTCGGAAAAATGAAGAGGCGCAAATGTAATTGGAAAAAACTGATTGAAAAGGAAGAAGGGGATGATCCATAACCAGAGGTTTGTGCTCAGTGAAGAGT
Source organism: Andricus curvator (assembly GCA_932195095.1). Classification (NCBI taxonomy): domain Eukaryota; kingdom Metazoa; phylum Arthropoda; class Insecta; order Hymenoptera; family Cynipidae; genus Andricus; species Andricus curvator. The sequence goes on along the minus strand of CAKNYM010052130.1, from coordinate 354,051 downwards.
TGTAATTACAAAATGCTTCCCGAACAAGCGCAACTTCATCCTCATGGTAAAGTTCGCCTGGGAGAGCTAAGGTCCCACAGGATAGGTGCCATCCAGGACGTAAGGATAAACGAGAAAACGTAACGAGCGGATATTACCCCCGGGGAATGTCCGTTTGTGACGTTCTAATTCCTGAAAGTCTGCCTTGCCTTCTGGCCAGTACATCACATTTAGAACCGAAAGAACGGACAACTTCCGGTCATCGGATGCAACGGCACACTACTGCAGTGTCTACCTCCGGAAGCGGTCAAAGTTTATTCCCACGAGACAAGGTTCGAATAGCAGCTAGATACTCACTTCACGGTAATCTGTTTGAGAAAGTTTGTTAAACATGCATCGGCCCAATTGAGCGACATGTGGAAAGAAAAAAATAAGTACATACTATTTTCAAATTGTCACTCAAAGCTCTAACTTTTCATTTCATATTGATAAGGGGAACGTCTATTAATTACGAAATGACGATTTTTGACATTTTAGACCCCCTCACTAACTATTATAAGGATTCATTAAATTTTGATGCCCCCCCCCCCCTCCCCCTTCTTAAGCAAGATCCTATATTTCTTACTCAATATATCAAGAATATATCAATTATTTTCACTGTAAATGAGATTGTTTCGAGAAAATCTCGACTTTTTCTCGAAATGATCAACATGCATCACTAATTTGAAAGAATTTAAATTTTTTTTGAAATATTCCGAAAGAAGTCACGGGATTTCAAAGGATTTGTAAAGATTTCAAAAGATTTGCAAAGAGTTTAATGAATTTTCATAGATTTTAGCGTTTTTGAAAAACTTAAAGGGCTTTCGATGATTTCACGGGACTTAAAAGGATTTTAAGAGATTTCAAAACATTCCAAAATATATCCACGGATTTCTGAGGATTTCGTAAGATTTCAATGAATTCTAAAAGGATTTCAAAAATTTCAAGGGATCTCTTAGTATTTCGAAATATTTCATGGAATTTCAAGGATTTTAACCGATTTTCAGAGAGCTTGAGGGATTTTCAAGAGATTTTCATGAATCCAAGTGATTTCAAGGATTTCACGGATTCTCAAAGAATTTTAAGGGAATTTCACAGTTTTTAAAGCATTTCAAGGGATTCCCAGGGAGCTCAATTTTTTAAAAGGGATTTCAAGAGATTATGTACGATATCCATGAAATTCATAACATTTCAAGAAATATTCACATCATTTAAAAAATTTAAAGGGATTTGCAAAATTTTCAAAAGAATCATGGGAATTCAAAGGTTTTCAAGAGATACCTAAGTATTTTCAAAAATTTTGAAGAATATCGGGGAATTTTAATGGTATTTTAAAGATTTAAAGGAATTTGAAGGGATTTTATAAGATTTTAAAAGATTTCACTGACTTGAGAAAGAAATTGCGGAACTTATTAATTAGGGGTGGGTTTTAGGGGTAGTCTTCAGGTTTATAACCATCATCATTCTTCGGGGTATTATTTTTATGAATTTTCAAGGCTATAAAATAATCATAAAATTATTAACTTCCTACTAACGTTCTTCCTACTAACTTAAAAACTATGGTTACTTATATTTTATATTAAAAAACCGATTTTTTCACCTATGCTCACCTCTACATCCTAATTTATGAGACCAATTGGTACCAAATTTTATATATTTTGTATACATGCTAAAGGAAAAAGGTTCAACAAAATAAAATACATTTCTCTAAAAACTGATAGAAAATGAAGTATCGGTTTATCTCAGTGACCCTAGCCAGCCTTTCCATTTATTTAATTAATTTTTAACGAAAATTTTTCAAATCATTATTTTAAAAAAGTACAAAAAAAAACATGAAATCCCAACAAAAATATCTGTGAAGTTTAACTACATGAGTTTGCGAAGTAAAATTTGGACAAGTAATTTTAAAAAATATTCATATAGTAAAATATATTTAAAAATTTTTTTTATACATTTTTAAAATAAATGTTTAAATATATTTGAGACATTATAAAACTTGGCGGGATTGAATATATAAGCAAAGTGGTTTTAATAATAAAGTTGGTCGGTACGGGAGGTTGATGGTATAATATAATCCAGCCAATTTGTATAACATCTCAAATAGCTTTTTAAAATTTATTTTACAAATTTCTATAGGGCGCTTTAAAGAAAAAAGTCTCTTAATATAGTTTACAATGAATATTAGTCTGGCTTTCCCAAGTCCGTTAAATTTAATAGATATTTGAATAGTTTCTTGACTTTTAGTGTGTAATTGAGGTAACCGATGCAATAACTCGCGCTCGAAAACGCGTAGAAGTATTGTCCGCTCGGGAAAGTCGATCGATGAAAAAAAATTGGTCGTAACGTAAAACAAAATATACCCTCGTATTTATCTTGACGCGGCCGACAAATTTTTCTTCATAAACATTTTCACTCGACAATTACTACTCAAGATAAACAATAAAAACTTACAAAATTTTCCGATCGAAAATCTATGTTTTATAAAACACAATTTGGGATTATTCGACCGTTTGTGGATAAAAATGCATAATATTTGCATGGTATATTCCGAATGAAAACAACGTCTCGCCAACTTCGACCAGCGGGACGGGAATCGAAAAAATATAAGTGGAAATAATTAATTGCGAAAAAGTTGTTCACTAGGCTTTAAGAAAGATTTTCAGAAAATTTGAAAAAATCGGTCAAAAATTGTGTAAATGGCAGCGAATTGAAGTCAACACACTCATCCGCTGGAGCGTTTTGTTGTTTTGCCGCTGCTGCTCTGTGACCGTAGTAACAAAGGCCGATAACCAGGATCACTCCAGCGGCAGAGTGTGTTGACTTCAACTCGCTGCGATTTCCACAATTTTAGACCGATTTTTTTCAAATTTTTGGGAAAATTTTCTTAAAGCCTGTTGAACAACTTTCTCGCAATAAGTTATTTCAAATACCATTTTTTCGATGACCGTCCCGCTGGTCGAAGTTGGCGAAACGTGGTTTTCGTTCGGAATTAATTTGTTATTGAACAGTAATAAACATATTACTTTTTTAAACAAAGTGCGTTGCTTGTAGTCATAGCTTATGTATTGAAAATATGCCATAAAAATTTCAATCACTTTTATCAAGAAACGGCCGAATAATCGCAAATTGTGTTTTATAAAACCTAGATTTTTGATCGGAAAATTTCGTAAGTTTTTATTGCTTACCTGGAGTAATAATTGCTGAATAAAAATGTTTATCAAGCAAAATTTGTCGACCACTTTTTTTTCATCGATCGATTTTCCCGAGCGGACAATACTTCTACGCGTTTTCGAACGCTTAACGAGTTATTGCATTCGTCATCTCAATTTCGATACGAGCTATTCATTTAAGAAAAAATAATTAACAAAAATGGTGAATTAATATGTAAAAATGCAGATGCTGAACAAATTTGAAAGCGTTTCTACGGAAAGAGGCAGTAACAAAAATTATAATGAGTTTTGGTGGTAGTTGCTGCCTTTCTGCGTAGAGCTATTTTTTCGAGACTTCTATAGTTAGGGGCCGCTCAAAAAATACGTAATGCCCTTGGGGGGGGGGGTCACCTCGAGCGTTACGCTAATGTTGAAGTTACATACACTTACTATAGAAAAAGCATTATGGTGGGGGGGGGGGGGGCAAGATTTTCAGAAAAAAGCGTTACGTATTTTTTGAACGGCCCCTGCTTATGCTTTTTAGCTGATAATGCAATAATTAATTTAAACAATATTAAAAGTTAAAACAAATCATTTCGACAAATCGATAGATCCCACTTCAATTATTACCATGGTTTAAAAATCTTATTTTTCGATGTTTTTCAGTACTGCCTTTTTCCATAGAACGAATGGCAGACTATTATATATACCATTAAACCATTTCCCTTTCAGGGTAGGCGTGATATAGTATATATAATATAGTATCCGATTATATTATTATATATTATTATATATTATATTATTATATTATATATCCGATTATTATATTATATTATATATTATATTATAGTATCCGATAAAGCCTTATAATTTCCAAATTTCTATTGTACGAGTTTAAACGAGACATTAGTCAGCATATTTCGTGGATAAAAATGGAAAGGTCAGTAATCGAGAGTTCTAAGAATGATGCACTCGAGAACCGTTGAGGCGTGCAGTAAAATGTAAAAAAAAAGTGAGCACGCATAATTACCGCTACTTGGAGTGTGTATACTATATATATATGTATATGTATTGTCGATATCGAGGAAGCTTGTTGCTGATCTCTCGTTCAGACCGAGCAAAGTAGTTTGCGGATGTTAAGTGTCAGCCTCTGACTCCTGCGAAAGGGCCAGGGGTTAAACTCTGAAGAGGCCCTACTTTGTCGGTCATCGAAAGAGAGACAAAGAGAGACTTCCAGGAATATTCTATCTTCTGTTTCTACACTCTGCAACCTTCTATCGTTCCGCATCTAGAACGTGCATGCTCATTTTTTACCTCTCCTCTACCTTTACCTGCTAAATCTACATCAAGGATTTAACCTTTTTAAGTTAAAACTTTAGAATCCTAGCATCTTACAAAAAACATGAGAAATAAGAAAGAAATATGTCTTGAAAAGAAAGAGCAATTACTTTCTGTCAAGTATACCTTAGGTTTTTGTATAACGTATCTTATGAACGGTTAGTGCTGGAACAACAATCTTTTTTTAGTTCTTTGTGCAAAAAATGCATTTAAAATAGTAAATATCTGGCTAAGTATGATGACATCTCGACGCTTTTGAATGTTCAATTTTTCGAACCGACTCAAAATGTGATCGAATCGAAAAAATTCGAATCGATTTATGCCCTATTGGGCTTCGCTGCCGCTCAAGCTAAATAATAAATTATTCGGTTATCGGGATTGACACATTGAAATAATCTCAAACTGAAGAACGGTTTTTAAAAGCAGAAAAAATATAACCGACATTATTTTTCATTCTGTTAAAAATAATTTGTTTTTTCAATAAATTCTAAACAGATTATTATTATCCAAATTCATAGAGTATAATTTTGAAGAGAATTTTTCACAGAACAAAATGAGCCCTTATTTATTAAGATTTAATGAAAAATGTGGTTTAAATCTACTTTATTTGTGAGAAAATTGAAAAATAAATTAATAATATTTTAAATACTGCAGTGACCTTGAGTTGTTGAATCGCTTCTACCAATTAGTGACTGTATTTAAAATATAGGACTTTTATAATTAAATAAAAATTTGAAACTTCATAAGAATTTGTTTCTCTATCGTAAAAATGGTTATATATTTTTAGATCTTAAGTTAAAAATGGAATTTTGTTTTGTAACAACTGTATTGATGCGCTTTGCTGAGCATAATCCAATTAAATCGATTTTTTAAAAGCTACCAAGCTATTGGAACGCATCTGTATATCGCAATATTTGAAATTAAATCTATTTTTTAATACTAAATATGAATAAGTAGTCTACTTTTTGAATCTTGCTTACATTTTCTAAACTTGGGGTCCAAAACGAAGTCATACATAATACTTCGCCTATTACATTAATATTTATTTAGTACTCACCTCAGATAGCTATGAAACAGTTTTGATATAAATGTATATAACTAAAACTGTCCTCAATCTTAATTGGAGACGGTTTCGAAAAATTCAACTCAATCCAAACTTGAGTCACTTTCGTAAAATTCGGTTCATGACTCATGCGCTGAGTCGATTCGGATTTTTCGAGTCGATCACTGCTCACGGCGTCCCGGAAGGCGATATAAATGGAGCAAAAATGTAGAGAAAAACTGTGAATGTAGCGTTATTCTACATGGAAAACACAAACAAAATCGACCCCTCAGACCTCCTAATTAGATCGTTTATTCGTTTTACAGTAATTTGAAGTTTTTCAACTACAGTAATTTAATCGAAAATCGAAATTTTTATTTCTTTCAAGTTCAAA
>CAKNYM010052130.1:321194-338110 GCA_932195095.1 Andricus curvator | reverse complement strand
TTTGAACTTGAAAGAAATAAAAATTTCGATTTTCGATTAAATTACTGAAGTTGAAAAACTTCAAATTACTGTAAAACGAATAAACGATCTAATTAGGAGGTCTGAGAGGTCGATTCTGTTTGGGTTTTCCATGTAGAATAACGCTACATTCACAGTTTTTCTCTACATTTTTGCTCCATTTATATCGCCTTCCGGGACGCCGCGCCGTGTGCTTGAATCGGTGTTGAAAAATTCAACATTTCAACACGAGCCTGCTCGAATCGAATTTTTTGCGATGCAATTCTCAATTGAATTGAATCGGATAATAGTTGGTTCAAACTGACTCATGCACATCACTGGTTTTTTCACAGCTTTTTGCGATTATTGGGAGAATCGTTTGAGCTACCGCAAAAACAAGGTGGTCCTTGGATTTAGCTGGATTCAGCGTTCAAAAAAAAGCACCGAAGTCATGCTCTCATTAAAATAAATTCCTACACTCAATTACATCGTGATTTTTTATTTTACTACATCAAAAATTGACCGGAAAAATCTCAAAATCCTTAAAAAAAATTATTATAAAATATTCACGAAATGAAAAATAAAGTATTGTAATATTTCCACTGCGAGAGAATACAAATTTAAACGTTCAAACTATTCGTGTACTTTGTGTTTACGCACAGGTACATTACATTTTCTGTGTTCAAGTCTTTAGTTCAAAAAATTGCTGTTGAAAGATGACTTCGAAGCTACCGGATTATACATTTTTGGATGAGGAAAAGAAAAAGGAAGATGCTAGTATGAAGAGACCGGATGGGTCCAAGTTGCTGAGAAAAAGTGGTTCATCCCTTATAAATACGTGGAACAGAGGGAAGGTTACCAGTTACCACAGTTTTAAGGCAAGACACTTCGATACTTGGGTTCTATTTTTTATCTTTTCCAAGATCAAGTCCTTTTTCATTTTTATCAATTTTGATAATATTTATTTGCTTTTTAATTATTGAAAAAACAAAATATCAACTTCAGGAATTAACTCTCATTTCAGGCTAAATGGCAAATATAGACATATGCAAGAAGTAGTTTGGCTTTTGAGCAACAATATGGATTTTACAACAGCCAAAAACGCACTTTTGGATGAAATATTTCCATATCTGGAGTAAGTTTTATTCTTGAATAATTTTATAATTTAGGTTATAATGTTACAAATCATAATTCAAAAATTGAGTTTTTAGATGGAACCTTTATATGATATTAAAGATTAAATCTCATTTCCCAATAAATTTTTTGTCAGAAATTTTAGAATCTGACTGTAATGTATTTCTTATTTTCACATTAAAAAAAAAATAAATAAAAATGTACTAATTCCAGATTATTTATTTGAAAAATATCTGAAAGACGTAATCATTTCCTGGTACATGCTACAAAAATGTTTTGCATTAGGATTTATAGGTAATTAAAAAAAATTCCGGATTTATTTCAATAAAAATATAGGTGAGTGAAAAATCTTCTTTTCTTCTAAAAAAAACTGAGTCCTTAAAGTTGAGTGAGGCATTTAAAGATGTTTGGGCTAATAAGGATTATCAAGATCTATTGCTTGTCTTCTACAAAGACCTGCTAACAGCATAAAAATTAATTTACTTTAAAGGAATTATTTGTAAAAAATTATATATAATAGTTTATTCATTAAAGTGTTAAATTAAATATTTCGAGGACTTAACATCTTCAATACAGAAGATTGCCAATTTCTTGGGGAAGGATATCGACGAGGAAAAAATCCCAATGGTCAATTTAAAAAAAAAAGTATGAATCTGGAATTCTTGTGAGAAATGATATTTTTATGAAAAAGGGAACAACTGGGAGCTAGAAGCTGGAAGAATGTCTTCACTGTCAAGAATTGAATAAAGAAGTTGGTAAATGGATAGTTTAAAATTTTAAAAGCATTGATTTCAAATGTTCTGTAAAAAATATTAAGCCTGAATGATTTAATTCTAAAAACAGTCGAGAGAACAATTGAAGGGCCGGCTGCAATAACCACCTTAGCGCTCGAACACGTGGAGAAGTATTGCCCGAACGTCTCGTTGGACGAAAATTTTAAAAATCCCAAATTAATTTTTTTCGAATACAGGCTTGTAGGGAATGACGAGATGGAACTTTTTACCATTTTCTGTTTTTTCATCAGATAATTATTTTTCATGGTTATTATTAAAAATACTTATCTGATGAAAAACAGAAAATAGAAAAAAGTTCCATCTAGTCATTCTCTTATTTTCTACAAGCCTTTATTAAAAAAAAATTAATTTTGTGACAACGAGACGTTCGGACAATAATTCTCCGCGTGTTCGAGCGCTAAGGTAGTTACTGCAACCGACCCTTCAATTTAACAAACTCTTGGTGATGGTTTGAAAAATAGAAAATAAGACTGTAGACATTTTAGCTCTTAAATTGAAATATCACTCAGGATTTTTTAATTGGAATATTTTATTAGAGAGTTTCGCTTCGTGTACATTTTAATTAGAGTTTGTAATTAGAAAAATGTGATTGCAAGTGATCGGTGTTACAGAATGAGATCCCTTTTTCTGAAATTTCTCGCTTTAGTCGCAGTAATTTTTCTTCTGCTGACCCGAAGGTATCTACTGTAAAAAAAAACTTTTTAAGGCGACTAACTGGATCAGGATCGGCATTCGAATCTCGTCAAGCGAAGATCAAAGAACTTTTGTGTCCATATTCTCATCACTCGTGTTGCCGGCTGGATTCAGTCTGACTTCTACCAGTTTTTATAGAATTCATACTTATATAAAATACTCCTGATCCAATTTGTTCACGACTAGAGTTTTCTGCGTTTCAATTTCTTTCAAAGAACGAGAATTTATTTTAAAATAAAGTATAAACCTTTTTTTGCCAATATTATTAGACATTGAATTCAAGTAGAACGATTCCATAAAAATCGTATACATTAATTCTAGTCCACTTTCTATATAGAATTACTACATGAATTTTACAAAATTTTAAAAGTACAAAAAACACGATGAAGGACCTCGGCCTGATGTCTAGCGGACCTTCCTCGTGTTTTTGGTACTTTTGAAATTTTGTAGAATTCATGTAGAAATTCTATAGAATCATTGTACTCAAACTCTATAGAATTTTTTCACATACATACATAAATAAGGTCAATCGCCCTTGGCAAATGGTGTCAGCGAGTCAAGGAATTTCTCTCTTGAGGGAAGATTCGATATATTTAGATATAAATAAGGGTGAAATTTGCCGTATAAATGGAGGTAACGAAGCTGACAAAACGCTCCCAAAGGAACCCTGATGTCCATTTTAAAACTGCCCTCGGCTACATGCAAACGCACCACATAAATTTCCACTCCAGAATCTTTTATTTCACAGCATAGCAAATTATCTAACGATATTAATATTTGTAGAAATAAATTAATAAAGAATATTTCTTCAAATTAAAATCAATAAATATTAGAACATTTATGTAAAATTGTAATATATTACAACAAATAATTGCAATAAAGTAAAGCTTTTTCTGTGAAAAATGTCAAGCAAATTTAATTATAAAAGACTAAAATAGAAGAACAAAAATAAACAAAAGTTATATGAAAACTCAATCTAGTTTGAAGCAGTTTTTTAAAATGGCACTTTTCAAAAAAGGAAGTTAGGAGATCCGTCCTCACAAAAATTGACTATTGAGAATGAAGTCGGAAAAAGAAACTTTTTAGTTCATCTCGAATGCAGAATTCAGTTCGTTTCTGAATCGTGCTTAGTTTGATCGTTATCAAAGTTTCAGTCGCTAGAACATACCTTTACTGCTCTATTATCATGGCACTAAATAAATTTGAATGTCTTATATATAAAAAAATCTGCCCGCTTCGCGGGCACATTCTCATGGCGCGCTTCGCGCGCGGCTCGCTTCGCTCGCAAGTTTGAGCGCGCCTAGGGCGCGCGACTGTTGGATCTCGCGCTTCGCGCTCGATCATATATTTATCTCGCGCTTCGCGCTCGATTATGTATTCACCTCGCGCTACGCGCTCGGGCGTATTTGCATCGCGCTTTACGCTAGGCTCCTCTAGATTTTTGAACTTCGTGTTCGACTTCGATGAAAAGAAAAAGTTTGTTTGCAAATATTATAAAATTATCAAAACCTCTACATATTAAGTGATTGTTAAATTTGCTTTTATTTTAGACTGAAAAGGCACTTTATTTACTCAAGGTTCTATCGACCTTAAGGAACACATTCTCATCCAGACACTCGCGCTTCGCGCTCGATATTTGATTTGAAAATCATTTGAACCGTATGATAGAAACAAAAAAGTTTGAGCGCACTTACGGCGTGCGATTTGGTAAATACACTGAGCGCGCACTTTGTGCTTCGTGTTATATGTTCTTCATATACAAATTACTAAATTTGTATTTGATTTCAAATGAAAAGTAATGATATAATTCAGGCGACAAATTTTATTAGTTAACATTTTATTTTAGCTTGTGCCGTTTATCAAAAAAGTTAATTTTTTCATTTTGAATATATTCTTACCACAAAAATTGATTACGGGTGTGTAAGTCTTTTTTGAATGCACAATTTTTGTTCATTTATATGTTTTCGTACCTTGCATTGTTTTTTCAAAAATTTGATTTTTTTTACTGTCAATGTTATTTTCACGAATAAAACAAAAACCACGCATCCTATCGAAACATGAGTCACAATAAATTTGTACCTCTTCCTTGGATGAACAAATTTTGTTTCGGTCATTTTTTCGTAGCTGGTAATATTCGTCTGAAAATTTGATTTTTCTATTTTCAATGCTGTTTTTTACGAATAAAACAAAAACTACGCGTCATATCAAGAAGTGAATGATAAGAAATTTGTAGATCTTTTTTAGGTGCACAATTTTTGTGAGATGACCTTTTCTGGTATCTTGCATAGTTTTACAGCAAAATGGCTTTTTTATTTTTCATTAATTTTTTGTGCGATCAAAATTTGAATTTTTTATTTTTCGAAAAATTCAAAAAGTTGTCATGAAAATATTATAGGGTGTTCAGGAATCAACGTTTTTCTCCTCTTGACTTTTTTTCATATCGTGCGCTTTTCGGCTTAAAATGATCATTTTCGTTTGTTTTTTGGAATTTTGAAAATGCTATAACTCCAGTAATTTTTTTTTATCACGAAAAGTCATAAGAATATTTTGTTCTTCATTTTGTGTACTACTAATAACCGTACATAGAATTTTCAAATCTTCCAAAAAAGTGGTCTCAAAAATTTTCAAAATGTGCTCACTTTTTGGATTTTCATCCAAAATAGCTGGTTAACGAACTCGTTCTCTATTTTTCGGCCATAAAAAAGTGTGCCAAAGCTCAATCAAATCTGATCATTTTTTCGAAAGTTATCGTGGCTACAGACAGACAGACAGACTACAGACAGACAGACACCTTCGTAAAAATCGTTTTTTCTGACTCAGGAGGTCTCAAAACGTGGAGATTTGATCAAAACCGACTATGTCCAATTTTACATAAAACCAATACCTTCTCATTAGAATGAGAATGTAAAAATGTATTTGCACTGTAATGTTATGATTTGTGTTTAAAAAAACAGGTAAATTTATTCCGGTATTCATGAAATAGAAATAAAAGAGAAATATTGATTTACGTTGTTCGAATGGATATCTAATGCAATTTCCACCTAAATTACTATTGATTTTGAAAAGTGTAGGTATTCAATAAAACTTAGATAATAAATTCAAGAATTTCTCAATATTCTCTAGCACAAACCATGTGTATTTTTCACTGCTAATAATTTATCGTTGTGTATTCTCTTCCGACATATTTTGCCGGATTTTATTCCGGCATATTTTTCTCTTCCGGAGGTTCCGGAGAGCGAAGTACCTAACCTTATTTCGTCCACAGAAATCACACTCGGAACATCCGCGATCTACCATCACTGCATCGGGTGAAATAGGCGCGACCTTCAATTTTCCATTCCGATATATTTTACCGGTGATGAATGTTTAAACTTGTTAGAATTTACATGGAATTGTTGTGAATTCATCATAAATTCTTTGGAATTCTTTAGAATTCAAGCGCGAATTAATTCACACTCACCCTTTACATTTCTATACCGGCATATTTTGTTAAGGAATAATTTTTTAACTTGTTGAAATTAACCTTGAATTCATTGTAATTCGTCATAAATTCTTTGGGAATCATAAATTCTGTAGAATTCAATTAAGTTGAAGATGAAATATGCCGGAAGAGAAAATTAAAATCCGACATAACTTGCCGAAGCTCGACCATAATTTATTTCAGTTCATCAATTTACATTGACGTCTGGGATTTTGTTATATATTTCTATGTTCTCTTAGTTTGATATATGCATTCATTTGCAGAGTGATTTCGAATTTTACCTGCTGGGAAATATTAAATTTCGATCATTTTAGGTCTACCAATCATTAGAATTTACTATTGAGAAAACAAAGAATTGCTGTTTTCAAAATTATAAATTCATAATTAACAATATCCAAGTTAAGAAATGTAGGTTGGGATATCGTTTAGAATGAAGATATATAAGATCGAATAATTTAAAATCGGGCAGGCAGTCCATGCTCAAGCCACAGAATAATTTGCCACTCAAATATATTGTTTTTCAAATGGAATACGATGACACGATTCTTACCGATTTGCCGATATATTTTTTTTTACAAAGTTATGAGTACACTGAAACCTGGATTTAAGAAACCTTGGTTTATGACGATCCTAGAATTACAGTCCTCGGCATTTGTGATGCGGGGACCGGGGGACATAAAGAGAGGCGGTACTCATTCATGCGTGAACAACAGCAGCGTAGCGACAGAGTGGGCAGTACCTTCAGCACGTTAGTTGCGTCAGGTTGCGTCAGGTATTAGCATGTGTCCAAATCCAATAAAAATGGTTCCACAGCCCTGAATTTTATGTTTGGATTCCCTGGATTTATGATCAAGGCCACTGCAAGCCATGCCCGAAACTGCACTTAAACCCAGGTTCCAGTGTATTTGAATTTAAAAAATTGAAAATGCGGTTTATCAAAAAATGGTCAGTATTTTTATCAAATGTGTGATATTTTTAAATTCAATATAGATATTTATCTTCTTATTTCTGATTCTGATAACGTTTTTTGTTCTCTTCCGAAATCCGTCTGAAGATTTTTTTAAAGTTCAAATTGACAAAATGGCGGCGGTTTTTCTAAAAATATTCAAAGTCAATTTACTCGAAAACCCTCACGTTTTATTTTCTCTTGATATTTTTCTAGATTATTCCAAATGTAAAGAGTATATTCCATGATAGACTGCCGTGTGTATACGCGCCTTAGAGTGAAGAAAGGATATTTTTTGTCTGAAAAATGAAAAGATTTTTTTGCCAAAGGACACAAGATGCGAAAATGTCGAAGCAACGAAATTGTTTCTCTAAAAAAGTTACTTCATTATTCTTCCACCAACACGTTGTTAAAACTATTAAATTAAGTCCTTTTTTATTGTTCGTGACGTCATAAAATTGTTTTGTTGAGAAAAAATAAATCTCAAAGGATTTTTGAATTTTTTTCGCTAAAATCTCGAATATAACGCGAGATAGAAAAAGTTTCAATAGACATTTTTGTAGAACATTTTTAGAGAAACAATTTTGATGCTCTGACTTTTTTCTTATCTTTTGTCTTTTTGGGCAAACAATATGAATCTTCGTTTACAGACGTTTTTTTAAATTTTCCAATGGATTTCGAAAGAAGACAGAAAATCCTATCAGAATCCGAAAGCAAGAGATAAATATCTATATTTGATTAAAAAATATCACACTTTTAAAGAAATTTGTGATAATCTGCGTTTTTATTGTTTAAAATTCAAATACTCATAACTTTGTCACCAATTTTTTTCGGTAAATCGGTAACACACGTGTCCTCCTTTTCCCGTTAAAAAGCAACATATTTGAGTGACAAATGATTCTGTGACTTGAGCATGGACTGCCTGTCCGATTTGAAATGAATTCGGTTACAATTAAAAAATATATATATTCAATTAAAATTTTCAAATAATTAATTACAAACTAAGTAACCTTGTGTATAAGAATTTGATTTCATAATTCTGAATTGAAAATATCTAAAAATTAAATTACTTACTTAAAAATTCGAGCATAAGACTTTTTAAATAAGAGAGGTATAATTTTAGGATATTTTTGGATTGCGGAAGTTTTATTTTAAATCATATTAGATGGAAATTAATAAAATCGTGCATATAAAACGATTATAAAATTAAAATTACTCATTAATAAAATGCCATTATAACTCCTAACGAAAACAATCTGATACAAAGAATATCTTATTTATAAATTTAATATCAAAATCCATAAAAATGCAAATTAAATTTATAATTATTTATCACAACTTCCCACAGTTAATTTATAAATATTTTAGTCTGAAAATCCATTAAAGCAATTACACTGGAACTTGGATTTCCGTAAATTGGAGTTGTGCGTTCCTAGAACTGATGGCCTCCGCAAGGGGGAAAGGGGGATGTGCTCAGTCAAGCGTGACACGCAGCTCAAGGGCTGCACTCTCAGCGCTTTGGTTGCATCAGGTTGCGTAATACCTCCAAATCCAACAATATCGTTTACGCGACCCTGCCTGTTTACGTTCGGAGTCCCTGAATTTGTGAAATGTGCCATGTCCGCAACGGTGCACAAATCTAGGTTCCAGTATATAATTAATAATAATACATTGCATTGCTCTTCTCTAAAACTTAAAATTTGACAAATTATTCAATTCATACATAATAATGAAAATGAAGGTATATTTCAGAATTATAATTTGAACACTCGCATGTATATTCCTCAAAGGTCACCATTCTCAATAGATAATAAGAATCAGACTTTCACACTTTTTATCTGAACTTCACGAAAAAAAGTTGATGTCTCATTTCTTGAACAATCGAGTTCTCTATTCTTTTTCTGATTTCTGTATTTAGAATCTAAATGCAAGTGCAGTTGAGAGATAAAGACAGTAATTACAGTGAGCGAGAAATCGAGATTATTCTATAGAATGACAATTCTTGTAAGGTAGTAAATGACAATGCTTTCAGTTTTTGTCAGGTGTGTTGAAAAAACCAGAGCGAAACGCCAATCGAGTGCTACAGATTTACTTGATCTTTTCAAGTTTTACGAGGCCGTGACGGCATCCATGAAGGGGCGACATAGTAAAAGATGCAGAAAGTTGCGATTTACGAAGAAGAACTCAGAGGCGAGACTCAAACCAACGGAGGAAAAACCTTGGCTGCAATGATTCGCAAGCCCAGAGCTATCTTTTCAGCACTGCAGTTTACGGTTTCCCTCTGGGGCTTCTGACATTTCTAATGAAAAACTAACCCAGTTATTCAGTTACACCCAAGTCCTACAAATTGACCTCAAAAGTATTATTTTTTCAAGATTCTAATTTATAATTATGATGTTATTTTTCCTTTTTTTTAATAATCTGCAAATTCTTATCTACAGATATTTAAAAATCAATTCATTCCGTTGACTGGATGGTCCCTCATTTTGTATCCAAAGTCAATTTACTCGAAAACCCTCACGTTTTATTTTCTCTTGATATTTTTCTAGAGTATTCCAAATGTAAAGAGTATATTCCACGATAGACTGCCGTTTGTCCGCGCGTTGGAGTGAAGAAAGGATATTTTTTGTATGAAAAATGAAAAGATTTTTTTGCCAAAGGAGACAAGATGCGAAAATGTCGAAGCAACAAAATTGTTTCTCTAAAAAAGTTACTTCATTATTCTTCCACCAACACGTTGTTAAAACTATTAATTAATAGTTAAGTCTGGACTGTTGTCCAGACTTCATACTCTTTCTCCTATTCCCCTCTTTTCCCCTTTTGTATAGAATTCCATTTTTACCCCTATTTTGAAGAAACTTCTCTTTTTCCCCCTTTTCTCGTTTTTTGGCTTAAATAGGAACTGAATTAATAAAACCAAATAAAAAAATCCAACTATTTTTGGTTGAAAGTTAATTCTTTTTAATTGAAAAGTCTACTATTTGGTTGACAATTTCATTATTTAGTTGCAAATTCAAGTATTACATTTGTCGTACATCTTTTGTGGTTAAAAATCCAACTACCTAGTTGTAAGTTGTACTATTTTGTTAAAAATTCATTGTACTGATTAAAGATTTAACTATTTTGTTGAAAATTAGTTGTTTTTTTAGTTGAAAATTAATTAATTAATAATTAATAATTAATTAATTATTTTAATTAATTAATTAATTAATTAATTCATTCATTATTATTCATTAAAAAAAAAATTAATTTCGCTGCAAACTGAACTATTTCATTTTTGGTTGAAAGTTAATACTTTTTAGTTTGACAATTCAATGATTAAATTTGTCATTGAGAATTCATCTTTTTTGGTTGAAAATTCAACTACTTGGTTGAAAGTTGAATTAATTTGTAAAAATTCATTTTATTGGTTTAAGATTAAACTATTTTGTTGACCATTCATTTTTTTCTTGGTTGAAAATTAATTTATTCAACTGAAAACTTAACTATTCCATTTTTGGTTAAAAATTAATCCTTCTTAGTAAACTTTGGTTGATTATTTAACTCTTTTGTTGGAAAGTCGCCTGTTTTGTTTGAAAAATCATCTCTTTCGGTAGAAATTTGATCTTTTTATGGTCGAAAATTCAACTGATTTGTTGAACTTTCTTGTCTTTTTGGGAAGAAAATTCACCCTTTGGGATTACAAATTCAGCTGTCTTCTAAAAAATTCTTCTCATTGGCTTGAAAATTATACTATTCGGTTGAAGACGCAACTGTTTTTGGTTGAGAATTAATTAATTTTGTTGGAAAATTCGACCATTTAGTTGAAAGTTCTACTATTTGACTAAAAATGCAACTATTTTGTTGAAAATGTAATTATTTTGTTGAATTCAACTATTTTGTGTTAAGGTGATCTTTTCTAGTCGAGAATTCAACCTTTTTGTTGAAAATTCGTCTTTTTGGATATAATTTCGTCCTTTTAATTTGAAAATTCCTCTTTTTAGGTAGAAAAGTTCTAGGTTGAAAATTCACCTGTTTTCCAAAAAATTCTTTTTTTTTTTGCTTGAAAATTCATTTATCTGCTTAAAACTGCATCTTTTTTTGTTTAAAGTTCAATCTTTCTTGTTTAAAATTCGAACATTTGGTTGTTAATTCATCTTTGTATAGGTTGAAAATTCAACTATTTTGTGGAAAATTCGTCTCTTTTGCTTGAAAGTTCAACTGTGTGGTTGTAATTTGGTCTAAAATTAATTTTGTGATTGCTTTTGTTGTTGAAAATTCATCTATTTGGTTGAAAAATCATCTTTCTTGGTTAAAAATTATTATTAATTATATATTTCGACTAAAAATCATAAGCGTTTGATAATGAATTCAATATGGTACATATACATAAAATTTTATTAAAGAAATTGATTCCGATATTATTCCCCTATTTTCGTGAAAATTCACCTGTTTTAAGTGCATTTTGGGCTGCGAAGTCTGACTGTTTTAAATAAAAGTATTGGAAGATAAATTCAGATACAAAAATATATAACGGCCAGGGTAATTAAAAAATTGGTCAGTGAAAAGTTTGGAAATTTTGAAATTAGGATTCTGTAGCAACCTTGAATATGAAAAACGTACAGAAGCATAATTTACCGAAATATAATGACTGGAGTCAAATTAAAAAAAAAGAAAAGAAATGATTTCCAGACTGACGGGTCTATTCTGGAAACTTCAGATGATTACGATATCAAAAACTATGACGATATAGACAATGAATGCAAGTGAATCATTAATGGTCACTGACATTTAAAACACTGATACGTTCTTTCACTTCCGTTCAAAGATGATTGCTTTTTATTATTATTTTATTTCCATGAAGTCATATCTTTTTATAAGGAATAATACTATCTATTATAACAAAATTTTTGAATGCAACGAATTTATGGTTATTTAATTACAATTCTAATAATTTAACAATTTAACCCAAATCAAAGAATAAATGTATCCAATTCTAAAAATAGAAAAACCATAAACTACTCATTTTTCGAATCAGAACGAGGATTACTTCCGAAAACGTTATTTAAATTATTTTTATAAGAACGCGAAGGTAATAACTCTGTTAGCTCTACCAGAGAAAAAGGGCTGACTTAAATCAGTATTCATGAAAATGGAAATTGAGAAATTACGATATAACTGTAACTGCTTGGATTTCTAGAACAACAATTTTTCAATGGTTTACAATTATTTTGTCGATTATTTTAATATCAAAGAAAACCCCCGAACTTTTTTTTTCATCTTAACTTCTGCTGTATAAAACCGTTGACTGCAATTGATATCCATTGACCGATGATTTTTATCGATCGTTAAATAAAAATATAGCTGTCAACTGTTTCACACAGTTTTCAAATTAAAGCGAGGAAAGCTAAACGGCGCTAAGTCCAATCAACCTAATTTTACAGGGGAAAGAAAAAACCTTTCTAGAGGAACAGTTTACAACCTATTAAGTAAATTATTATTTTTTGTTCAGGTGGATGGATCGGTTTAATAAAAATTGTATGAAAAAATAGGTGGTGCTACATGCGCATGTAATAATCTAATGGAAATGTCGATGGACTTAATATTATAAAAAGAAGTACATAACGAGTGTTAAGAAAAGAATCTGATATACATATTTTCACTTATTTCATAAACAAACGATAATATCTAACAGAAAACTGGATTATTCATAGTATTAGGACTTTTTTTTTATTTTTATGTTAATATCTCCAATTGTTAAACACTTGACAAAATCCTATAAGGAATTGTTTAAAAAATTAAAGATTTTAGTATGATTAATTCAATTAGTTTAAATTTTTTGGAATTTAAAAATATTTGAATATATCTAAATACTAAATTTAATGGTAACAAAATTTAAAAATTTCAAATTTTCACTGAAATAGCTGTAAGAAAAGGAGAAAGTATGAATTTTGAAAAAAACTCAATTTTATGAAAAAGTGGACTTAGCACCGTTTAGTTTCCCTGTTTCAATTTATCTGGCTGTGGATAAATTTTATCTCCTCAGGAGACTAAATTGCGGCCACGAAACTATCTAAAGTTAGGATAAAAAAGCTTGGGGTCTTTTGAGGATCCACTTTTATACTTCATCATAAATGAGCTTCATAAATTGAAGTTTACAATACAATCAAAAATTGTGGAAACGATTGTTTTAGCTCTTGCTAAAGTGCCTTAATTTTAAAAATATTAATAAAAGCAGTCCTCATAGTATCACGAAAGCTAATAAAATTCTGCGTCTAATAAGCTCAAGTCAACATAATATTTTACTAACTTATTAAGATATTTTTAGAATTTTTTTCCTAGATTCTAACCAAGGGTAAAACTTGGTACATATATAAAAAACTCGTAAAATTTCCAATAAAGACTGAACTCTAAAAGTTGATTTAAAAGTTCAAAATATTAATATTTTTAATAATTAAAAAAAAAAAAAAAATTGATTAGCAGTTTTGAACTCGAAAGCTCATTGCCTCACTACCCGATTCGGGTAGTGTTTCTAGGTGGATATTTACTACCAATGTGGGCCCACCACACCCACGACAATATTTTTAATAATATTACTAAAAATTAAAAAAATATTTTTTATAGAAACATATATATTGATTTTTAAAAATTCTTGTAATTTGTGATAAATTTTTGATGTTTAACGACTTTTTTGTACTAATTGTAAGGTCAAATCTAGGTAAAAAAATTTTATTTATTTTTAAAGTTATTGACATTTTCCAAAAACATCGAAATTTGACGTTTTATTGCATTAAATTTTTACAACAATAACATTTTGGGGTTAATAGATCAAGAATTTCATTATTTTTATGCTATTATAGGTAAAAAAATGTCAATTTATTATTTAAAAAATTAATGCACTTCAACATCAGCTGAAAAAAGAGGTGTTTCCATAGTTTCCGATCGTACTGTAAATTTTTACATTCGAGGTAAAAACGTTTTTTATGTTCACACTAAAATCTATGTTCTATGTAAGATTAGACTATCATCAGGTTCATACAGAGTAATTAATCTTGCAAAAATAGTCAGGCGCTGATTGGAATCTGACCATAGTCACGAGAATTACTAATCTGACAACAATAGTTGGTCCTGGACAGTGCCCGATTAGAGAAAAGGTAAACTAGATAGAAACCCACCAAAATCCGATCAAAATTTCCAGAAAAACATTTCTCCCTATATAAGGCTAGGTACTGGTGTGACTGTGGCCAAAGGAGTCATCTCACAATAAAAAATCAGACACTGCTCAGGCTCTGACAAGAATAACTAGACTCATAACAACAAATAATAGCCAAGCCCTAGTCGAACACTATGCAGAGTAACTGAACTGGCCAACAATAGTCGGGCTCTAATAATTAGAGCCCGACTATTGGGCATTCACCTAGACGATCTTGCTAGGATCTGACTAAATAACATGATGAAAGACTAACTATACTGTAGAAGCCAACAGACATTAAAAGCGTCACGGAACTAGTGAGACTCCAACTATTTTCCCGAGAAGTAACTGATTACAAAAAGGCTAAAGTATCCAGACCCAAATATAATCCTAATTTCAAAAACGATTTCTGAAAAATTGCAATTTTTTCCTCGTTTCTGGAAAGAAACCATTGTTGGACACTAACCAAAATAACTAGACTGACAAACAATAATCGGGCTCTGATCGGGCACTTGCCTAGGCGATCTTGCTAGGATCTGACTAGATAGTCTGGTCAGAATCTAGCCAGATTCCAGGTAAAATCGACGAAAAAAAGCATCAAGGAAAAAATTCTGCAAAAAATTACCAATTTTTATCCTTTTTTTTTTTGGAAAATTTAATGGACTGTCGGGTCTATCGAGAATCACGAGCGCAGGTCATAGTCCAGTATACAATATACTTCCTGTGGCTACCTACGCTTTCGCACACTCATACATCCCTGTAATCGCATTAAACGACTTTCACCGCCTGTCGAGGGCCATTGACTCTATTCGAGAATACGAGCAGTGCTCTCTCGATTCATTGTCTTCTTCAATCACGGGTCAAACGAAGTGCACGCCGAGAGCTGATCAGTAGGGATCACCACACAGGATAGGGAGAAGACCCTGAAATAATCACTCTTTGTGGACCTTCACATTCTCGGGTTGTGTTGGTTGAAATAGACTACTATCTGGAATCTGGACATTAAGAGAGGTGTTTGCTTTAAATTAACCCATTTAGGTGATTGGGACGATACTGACCCAACATTAATTAGAATTCAAAAGTTAAAAAACCCGCTGCAAAGTAGTCTAAGCGCGTTCATTGCCATAGATCATAGGGTATTTTGGATTGAAAAGGAATCTGAGGGGATGGAAAACGAAACTTTGGATTGCACAACAGTCTGAAGGGATGGTAAAAGAGATTTTGGATTGCAAAGGAGTCTGAAGGGGATGGATAAGAGGATTTTTGATTGTAATAGAAGTTCAAGAGGATGTAAAAAGTAATTTCACCTGCGCTTTTTTATTATTTATTGTTTATTTGATTTAGTATTGCTTATTATTGTTCATTGTTTATTGTCGATTGTTTATTCTTCATAGATCATAGAAGGTTTTTATATAGTTGAATATATTCATTTCATCAATCGATGGCCGAAAAAACTGGGGTTGGGATTGGCATCCTTTAGAACTGAAGGCTTCAATATAATAAATAGAACTCATTTTTACGGTTCCTTCTGAGTTTGTTTTATTATTATTATTATTATACCATTAAGCCATTTCCCTTTCGGGGTAGGCGTGACTTGCTCGGTTGGAAAATAGTAGTGCGTAGATGGGTATATAGGTATAAGGTAGATAGATATATAGGTGTAAGGTATCGATATTTTAGATTGATATCGAATTCTCGTATTATTTATTTAACTTTCCAGCGGGCGCGCCCATAATTTCCCTTGAGCGAGCGCGTGTCGTAAATTTTACGTCATTCGGGTTTATCCAAGTTGAAGAAACAATTTCAAAGTGTTTTCATGTGGAACAGCCACAACATTTTTAATCTGATAACAGAAGCCCTGGGTTACCTTCCTAAACCACAGGTTATTCTCTGAACCCATAAATAAAATTGCACAACCCCTAAAATTCAACCCTATCACTTTTAACGAAACAATTCCAAAATGTGTCCATGTAAAACCGATGTACAAATTTTAAATGGAGAATAGTCACAAGCGCCATCTTTACAAAACCCCATATTATGTTTCCAATCTCAAAATAATATTCAAAAACCCCCAAAAACAACCCCTATCACTTTTAGCGAAACAATTCAAAAGTCTCTCCGTGTAAAACAGGTATAACATTTTTATATGGGAAATAGTCGCACAGGTAACCTACAAAATCCTCCAAGTTATATTCTTAAACCATCAAGAATATTTAGCAACCCCTAAAATTCACCCCTATCACTTTTAACGAAACTATTTCAAAATGTCGTCATGTAAAACAGATGTAAAATTTGAAATAGAAAATGTTCACAAGCGCCACCGTTACGAAACCCCAAATTATGTTTCCAACCTCACGATAATATTCAACAACTCCCAAAAACAACCCCTTCCATTTCTAACGAAACAATTCGAATGTAAATAAGCTATAAAATTTTTAAACTGAAAATAGTCGCACAGGTCACTCTCCTAAATCTCCTGGATAAGTTTTTAACCCATCAATAACATTCAAGGTTTTTTCTTTGATCAAATTTTTGATCATTTCGCCTGCTCGTCCGCCATATTGGATCCGCCATTTTGTTTTCTAAATTTTTGACATCGGATTCATAATCAGCGACCTTGAAAGCCCCCTTACACTAATTTTGAAAAAAAATGAAAAATTTATTTAGCATACTCATCCGCCATATTGGATCCGCCATTTT
>CAKNYM010052130.1:267153-321184 GCA_932195095.1 Andricus curvator | reverse complement strand
TTTAGCATACTCATCCGCCATATTGGATCCGCCATTTTGTTTTCTAATTTTTTTACATCGGATTCGTAATCAGCGACCCCAAAAACCGCCGTGTAACATAATTTGGCCCATTTTATGTACAGTTTATACTTTTGGCCAGCTTTTCGCCATTCGGTCCCACTATGCAACGATATAAATGTGGAAAAAATCAGAGAAAATAGTACAGGATACGTAATATACTTACACGTAAAGACGCGTATAAAAAAATTTTTTTTGCAGAATCTTCTGCCTAGAGGTCAGAGAGAGACTGATCTTGGAATAGGTGGATGCTCAGCACATAATAATAAGTTGTACGTGTAGTGGGGGATATTTTGCACAGTTGTCGTAAATTTTACGACAGCGCGCCCGCTGGAAGGTTAAATGACAGTTCGTTCCGGAACACTGCTCCGACCCAGGTTGCTGATCAGTCTCTCTAGCGATCACCCCAAGTGAAGAGCCTCACCAAATTTGATATGTGTGGTTCCCCGCTTGGGCCCATTAGTAGTGTCCAAGGCATTTTTTCATGCAAGATCTCGTGTTTCTATGGCTTCTTATGTCTCTTCGGATTAATGTATCATTCACGATTCTAAACATTCTTTCGGCGGTCTACCTCTGGGCATTCTGCCATTTACTCTACCTTTATACACTTGTTTGGTCAGTCGTTCATCTTTCATTCTTTCAAGATGTCCGAACCATCTTAACTGATTTCTTTCCCATATGTCAACTAGTGTTTCTCCTCTACCACATTCTTGGAGGATTATCTCGTTTCATACTTTGTCCATAAGTGTTTTCCCGCATATTGTGCGCAGAGGTTTCATACCAATCGCGCTAATTTTACTCCTGTCCTTTTCTTGACAGGTCCATGTCTCGCTACCGTATAGTACAGACGGTGCGAATATAGAATTATGTATGGCTATTTTAGCTTTTTTTGATGTTTTTATTTCTCAAAATGGACCCTGCTCTACCGATAACCTTCTTACCCTCATTCATGCGCCTATCTAACTCCCCATCTATTTTTCCGTCGCTAGTGAATAGGCTACCCAGATATACGCACTTGTCAGCTTGTTCTAATCTGTCATCATTGAGGACAATGTTGCACATTGTTTTCTCACTTTTCCCCTCAAACACCATGATTTTTGTTTTATTTATGTTAATTTTGAGGCCCATTTTCTTCATGCTTGTATTAAGTTTATTAAACATTCTTTGCAAGTCCTCGATTGATTCTGCCGTAACAATCTTGTCATCTGCGAAAGCTAACCCACGTACCTTGTCTGTTTGGAGATCTACACCTTCTTCGTCGAAGAGTGCAGTTCTTAGACACTTATCCATGAATATGATAAATAGCCATGAGGACATAACGCATCCTTGTTTTACTCCTTGCATAGTATCGAAGCAGTCACTCAGTTTCCCATTTAGACTAACACTCGCTTTACCACCTGTATATATTGTTTTTATTGCTTGTAGGAGCCATTCATTGACTCCGTACTCTTTAAGGACTTCCCAAAGTTTACTTCTATTTACCTTGTGAAATGCTTTTCCTAGGTCAACAAATGCACAGAAAACTTCCTTTCCTACTCTCAAGCTTTTTTCTGTGATCTGTCTTAAGCTAAATATCTGATCTGTACATGATCTTCCTGGCATAAATCCACTTTGGACTTCCCATATCTTTTCTTCTGTAATTTTCATTACCCTACGAATAAGTATTTTTGAGTATATTTTACTTACGGTACTTATTAAGCTGATACCTCTGTCATTACTGCAGTTGCTTTTATCTCCCTTTCTTCTGTATATTGGTACGATAATCGCTGTTCTCCAATCGTCTGGGACTTCTTCCATCTCGATACATAAATTTATCAATTCGCACAACCTGTGAGGTATATGTACTCGCCACCGTATTTAATCATTTCAGCGCTAATACTGTCTACACCAGCAGCCTTACCGTTCTTTAAGTTCTTAATTATATCTGTAACCTCAGTGACATAGACTTTTTCAATTGGGTTTTCTAATCTATTATGTACTATGTCGCATTTATGTTGCCCTATATCTTCACCTCCTAATAATTCTTTAAAAGAATCTTTTGAAGCGTCTACTATACTGTCTGTATCATATAGCATTTCACCATTGCTGTTTCTCATGCTGACAAATTCTGTATTTTTACTTTCCTTCATCTGTTTAAATAATAGTTTCATGGTTCCTTTAAAGTCGTTTTGTATTTTCTTCTGTTCTGATTTTATCTTTACTTTCCTTGACTAGTCGTTAAACTTTCCTCTTTTTGTGTCTGTAATCATTTTCAAGTCTATTTCTCTCCTCATCGCTAAGACCTGTGATGTTCAACGTTCTCTCGTACGGTTCTTTCTTTTCTTGTGGGGCTGCCTCAATTTCATCATTCCACCATGCATCACCAGACTTTCTTCCTACAACCGCCGTACCACACACTTTAGTCGCACTCCTAACAATGATCTTCACAAACAAGACTGATGCGGCCTCTATATTTGTATTATCTATTAGTGTCACCCAAGATGCCTGATCTATGCGTTCGTTTATCTTATTCTGAAAATTTATTCGCACTTCCGGTTTCTGTAAATTTTCAACCTTGATTCGTGTTTGTTTCGTTTTTGTTGTTCTCTTTCTTCTCTATCCCCGCCCTAAGTTTATTTTGGAGACTAAAAGGTAATTATCAGTATTGTATTCGGAACCCCTCATGACTCTTGTATCTTTAACTAGTTCTCGTAGTCTTTCATCCGCAATAATGAACTCAATTATACTGTGGCTATTTCCTTTACGCCAGGTGTACATGTGGACCATTTTATGTCGAAACCAAGTATTTATAATAAATAGGCCCTTTTCTAAGCATAAGCTAACTAATTTTTCCCCGTTATAATTTTTTCTTGTTGGAGCCAAAAACTTACCTAGCACCCTTTCCGTATCTGTATCCTAAAGTTGGACACCGACCCATCCATTCATATATCCTAGCAGAATTATTCTTTCACCTTGATCGCAAGTACTTATTGTATCATTTAAAGTGTCCCAGAAGGCGTCTTCGACTTTCGCTATCAACTGAGGCGTAGCACGCTATAATAAATAATCTTCTGATTCCTACCTTCATTCTAGCCCACAGAAATCTGGGTGATACAAAATCATGATCTTTGAGATGCTGTCTTGCTTTTTCATTCATAATTAAACCGACCCCCTTACTACCATGTGATTCACTACCTACTCCTGACCATATTTCAAAACCGCCTTTCAACACCTCATTTTCTATGTTTTTACTTTCGCAACCCTTTTTCTTCGTCTCAGGTACACATAAAACATTGATATCCAATAAATGGCCAGTGATGGGTGCTGACGTTTTCAACTGCTCATGTACCGAAAAACGCGGACTTACTTGAAATAAATAAATAATATAAAGAATCATACAGATAAATATCAACAAAAGTTTTTTTAACAGATTAAATTCAATGACTGAAATACCTAACTTCTTAAAATAATGTAATATTAATAATAAAATAAAAATATAAAATAATAATATTAACATGCGAAGTGGAAAACGTCGGATTTTCAACATAACCTTTTCAGCAAGAGAGGCTCCTATTTGTTGTAGCTCCTTTGGAACCAAAAATCGGTTCTAATAGCAACCCCAGTTTTTTCTGTTTATTCATCTCGTCAAAATGAACAAATTTAGCGCTTATTATGTTGCTACATTCCTATTATTTAATAAAAATTTCTTTGTAAACGAAAAATTCAAAACCTTTTAAAGATGAATATTTTTGTATGGATATAGCTATAAAGATTCTCTATCGAATTATATCAACTAAATATCACCTCGCGTTTATAGAAATTGGGTTTACAACGCCTGGTTATACTGCAAATACTGTGATCAAAATTCTTAAAAATTTCGAAAGTTTCAAATTTATTTTTATCATCCTTCTGATATTTAATGAATCGTCCTCAACTTTTTTTGTTAAAAAAGGATTTATTTCATTAAACTTTACGTATAAGATTTTTTTCTTAAATATAATCAAAATTGAAACAAAAATCACGACTAAAACGATTTATCAGAAAAATATAACATAGAAAACAAAATTTATTCTTTTTTGATCCGGCTCTAATTCTAATAAATAATGGGCAATCTCCTACTTCCCTTCTCCTTACACCCCTCATTGCCATGTCTTCCACACGACTAAAACCCATTCCCCTCCCAGTTCCACTACCCCCCTCCTCTCCTACTACCCCTCCCATGAAAAAAGGACGACGGACCCAAAAAAAGAGAAATAAGGCTTCATGTCAAAGGCAAAACTCAAAAAAGTTTTCAATTTTTTTAAAGTTATTAACAATTGAAAATTTAGGACCTATTTCAAGATTTTGTATCTGTATCTCTTGGCCTTAGAAAAAAAACGTTCTTATACAATCTTACGCAAAAAAAAATTAGGTTTTAAGAAAATTTTCGAGAAAACAAATTTCTAAGCTTCTAACTCTCGACGCGCTGTATGGACAAGAGGAGAACCACCCCCATGGATATTTTAATGGTTTTGATGAAACTCAAATAGGTGAAATTAAATCGAAATCCATTAGGTTTTTTTTTTCGCTGACATCGAGCAATTTTTGTGGAGATATTTTCGACAATTTTGATTGTGTAAACATTATTATTTAACGTAAAATTATTGATATAAACACATTTTTAGTAGGTTTCAATTATAAATAATTCACACTGAACAATACGTGTCATTTTTATAAATAATTATTATAAAAAATGCATAATTTAGCCATGTTTTTCGTAAAGCAGTTTTTTTTGCAAAAAATATTAATAGACTCCTAATGTGTAATTTGCATTTAAATTGAATCAGTATTAACAACATTTTTAATTTTGATGATATTCATTATGAAAAATGAAAATTTAGCCGTCTTTCAACACAAAAGCATCTTTTCTTCACAGAAACGTGTTATTGGACTCGTTGTGCGTTACATTTTGTTACATCGTTCCAGTGTTTTATCATATTTTTAATTTTTAAAAATAAATTCACAATTTAGCCCTTTTTAAACCTTAAAGCACCGATGCTTCACATAAAAGTATTATTAGACACGTCCTGCATTAAATTTTACATTGAACCAGTATTTCACAATTATCGACGATCTTCTTCAGACTGAAAAACAGTAATTAAACATTATTTTGTAAGACCAATAGATACAGAAATAAAACATCTTGCAAAAAATGTCCTGAATTTTCAATTGTTATTAACTTTTGAAAAATTAAGAATGTTGTGAAATGGTTTGGCCTTTGACATGGAACGCCACAAATTAGTAATTTAAAAATATAATTTGGTAAGTTAATCAATTTTTTATGACTAAAATTGCAACTGAAGAATGTTTTTACTACAAATATATATTGATAACATTGGTTCCAATTTCCTCAACATAAAATGAGTGATGAAGAGAAATTTTTTTATTCAAATTGTGTGCCAATTATTTCAGTCACTCATTGTCATTCGAGTTGAGTCAATATCATTAGACTAAAAGAAATTGTTTTGACTTAAGATGAATTTTCTCTCCAATTAGAATCTATACCATTTTTTGGGAGGTAAAAGAAAATGCTTCCTAATTCTTTTTTTCAGTTTAGAAGAAAATAGTTCACAAATAAATTGTACCAAATTGTACCTCAAAGAATAAGTAGCCTGAGAGACAATATCAGAATTGATGGATACCTAATGGGTAATATTTCTCCAAGATTATTCTGCATTTCACGATTTTGGCACGTTCGAGGAAAAAGAGGCCATTTGCCTTCCTCGTTTCTTGGCACGAACAAAATTCTCGTTAGAATCTATAAGGTACTGAACTTTACATAGGCGCTCAAAATCCTCAAAAACATGATCATGTTAAGTAACTTATTTAAAAAAACAAATTATTTTACTCAGCATTTTTATAACGAAAATTCATTCAATCTTACAGCACAATTATTCTATGAAGAGAGTTCAATGAAGCGACTCAATCTTAACAATATTAAATTTTATTAGTATGTGGCCGTTCAAAATGCTAGCTCTCCAAACAGAGGAAATAGGGTGATTTTTTAAGAAAATAGGGGTAAAATACGGGAATAAATTCTTTTAAATAAAATCAGTGTAGATACTATATTGAATTCAATATGAAATGCTTTAAATTCCTAAGATTTCAAGTCGAAATAATTGCCTTTTCAATAAAATCGTTGAATTTTTACTACACGCAGAAAAAAGAAATGTAATATTTACTAATCAAGAAATGTAAAGTGTTTCTTGTAACCGTAACAGCAGAAACTGCTCTCAATGAAGGGGTGAAAATGTCAATAGCACTTAGAATTTCGTAAATGTCACAGTGAATTTAGGGTGAATTTAACGGTAATCCTTTAGTAAAATAAACCTCTATTCCCTAGTATGAAATACGGTAAGATATGTAAAATACACTGAACCGAGACTACAATAGTGGTGCAGTGAACATTGCAGAAGGATCGGTACATGCTACCGATCCGAATAGCTTGTTTAGCTCGCCCTCAAAGTCGTAATAACGCAATCTATCCGCGCGAACCACCGGATGAATTTATGACGCCATCGGCAATGGATGGATTGCATCACCTAAAAAACATTTATTTTTGACATTTCTGTGACAGTAGTCACATTACTCCATATCCCCACTTAGCAATGAAGTGGTTTTATAATAAATAACACAATTTTGGATGGCACATCTTATTCACAGGTCGCGTACAGTTGAGAGTTTATTGGAGTAAGACGTGTTTGCGTTCCGCGACTGTTCCAGCTGACTTGTATGGATATCAGGTAAATGCGAGAACTTTTGTCGTGTACCGCGATGGCATGGACGCGTATTAAAAAGTCGTTGCCGAGGTCGCCACCTTAGTTACAAATGCATTTCGGAATTATTTCACAGATCGCAAATCGTGTAATAGTGTAGTGGTTAAGCTAATCGACTTGCGTGCTTAGGTTTATGCGTTCGAATCCCCCCCGTTGCGTGCGAAATTTTAATTGTATTATAAGCGTTGTAACTTACAAATACCGATTAATTATAAGTATATCCGAAAATATATGTCAGAATTAACCGTGTGTTTATTTATTAATTATTTTTTAGCAATATTTTTTTACAATTTATAGAGCCGTGCAAACTATAGTCTGTACCGTTAACATAAGTTAGATCTGTTTATATTATCCGTCAAAGTGACATGATAATTCGTAATTGCAGCATCGAGGAACAGTGCAGAATAGCGACTGGATCGGTAAAATCTACTGTTCCGCAGGTCAGCAGCACTTGAAAATCGGTACTGGCAACCATCAATGATAGTCAAATTCAGTTGCCTATAATTGTAACATTTAATGAACTACCGTGTTGTCCATATACGTACTTGGAAGATCAGTAGATTTAACTTGGTTTTCAGTAAAATGTAAGGTTCTTTTTTCTGCGTGTAAAAAAGATTCATTTTCTACCGGAAGAGATGAATTTTCAACAAACTAGTTGAATTTGTAACCACATTGTTGAATTTTCGGCCCAAAAAGATGAATTTTCAACCAAATAGTTGTATTTTCAAGAACAACAAAATTAATTATCAACCAAAAAGTTGCATTTACAATCAAATAGTTAACCTCTTTCAAGAAAAAAGGACGAGCTTTCAACAAAAAAGTATAATTTGTTACCGAATGGTTAAATTTTTAGCATACCAGGAATAATTTTCACGCAAATGGTTGAATTTTCAACCAAAAAGTTAATTTTCAAGCAAAAGGTTAATTTTCAACCAAAAAGTTAATTTTCCACCAAAGAGTTTAATTCCAAAAAGAGGAATTTTTTTAAATGACAGTTGAATTTTTAATCCAAAATGACGAATTTTTTATCCAAAAATACAAATGTTCAACAAAACAGTTGAATTCTCAACCAAAATAGATTAGTTTTAAATCAAACAGTTACATTTTTAACTAAAAAAAAGATAACATTTGTACCAGAATAGATGAATTTTCAAACCAAAAAGGCGATAGAAAACAGTTGAATTTTCAACAACAAAATTCCTTTGTTAACCAAATAGTTGAATTTTAAACTAAAGCGATCAATTTTCAAGCAAAAATGGAATAGTTAAATTCGCAGTTGAAAAAATTTATTTTCAACCGAAAAAAAAATTAATTAAAAAAAAATAGTTAAGTTTTCAACCAAAGAGATGGATATCCAAATAATATAATGAATGTTTAACAAAATAGTTCAACTTGCTTTCAATTAGGAAGATTAGTTTTCTACCAGGAAAGACGAATTTACAACAATATACATAAATTTTCAACAAAATTGTCAAATTTTTAACCGATAAAATGAATGTTTAACAAACTAGTTCAACCTTCAACCACGTAGTTGAATTTTTAATAAAAAAAAGAATTATCAATGAAAAACTTAATAGTTGATTTTTTAATTTAAAATTAAAACTAGTAGTTAAATATTCGTACAAATAGTAGAATTTTTAAACAAAAGAGGTTAGTTTTAAACCAAAAATATAATAGTAGACTTTTTAATTAAAAATAATTGACTTTCAACGAAAAATAGGTGGATTTTCTTTTTGGGTTCTATTAATTCAGTTCGCATTCAGGCGAAAAACGAGAAAAAGGGGAAATTTCTTGAAAACAGGGTAAAAGAGGAGTTCTTTAAAATAGGGATAAAAGGAGCAATAAGGGAAAGAGTGCGAAGTCTGTATTTAGATAATTTACTTGCAAAATAATATCACTAATTTTAATTTTTTAAAGCATTTAAAAAAATTGTTATTCAAATTAATATTTTCCATGTGTGATATTACATTCTACGTTACCCTCCCCCCTACATCTCAAATCATCACGAAAACCTGCCCTGCCACCCTGGCAGTGCCCCCATTGATATTGATTTGAAAATTGAATGACATTATCACCTGCCACTTGACTAAAACCGATAAAGTATACGAATACTAAAATAATTATTTGTAAATGAAGAAACGTCAACTGTCGACGATGCTCTAGTTTTAATTGGGGAAATGTGTCTGTACATCTCAATTTGAAGCTCTGCGATCTAATTATTATCAGTGAGGACAACGACCTCGGATTGTCAGTGAGACAGGAAGATGGCTTTAATTTCATAAGAGTAGAAGACAATCACATCTCAACTGAGTCGTAGTATGTAGTTACCGTTTGAAACCTCAAACCACCTTGTGGGATCGAAATGTATGCACATATTTTAGATGGATGGCAAGATTCATGTTTTATGCTCCAGCTCACACCATGTATAAATGGGACAAGGAAGTGCTGTTTCAAACGACTGATGTCTGGGCTGGGCCAGAGTGTATCAGCGTGTCTTGTCAAAAGGGTAGATCGCGAACTTGTTCATCCACGATCGGGAATGGAGTTTTATCCACGAAGCTCGAACGAAATCTGCGGTCGTAAAACTTGCTCCATATATTGTAACAGTGTCTTTGACAATAATACTCGAAATTCCTTGTATTACTTCCTCATAAATAAGGGAGGTTTATATAAAGAGAATTTTAGTTTGGTAAATATTCTTTGATCTTATGTCAGGGAAACAACAATGGTATTACTAAAGGAAAAATCCCTTTTGTTTCGACTTCATCCAGACAATTTTATTAAAAATTTGGTATAACGTTTTGGAATCAGACCGATTCCCTCACCGAATAGCTTTCAAAGCATAACAACGAAAGTCCAAGAAGATTGGCAAGAAATTTTCATAAAAATTTGTGGTTGATTCTGAACCAATCTATTTAGATTATTATACATTTTCCGAATAGTAAAAGGAACAATCAAAATATTTATACATTTCTAACATTGCTAATATTTAAAACATTGTTTATACAAAAATTTAAGTAAAAAGATTTATTTGAAGAAATTGAGGTAAAAATTATTTGGCCTCAATAAAAAAATCTCTTAAAATATTCATAAGCACACCCTGCAGATTGGAACGAATCATGAGTTGAGTGTCTCTATTGACATTTTTTTGCAAAATTAGATAAAGTAACTTTTTGTAAAAATATCTATGGTTTTATTCGTAAGTATGATGTGAGTTTTAATTAGCATAAGATTTTATTAAACAAACCTTGTAGTGTTTCTTTCAATAATCCCTGATGAGATCTAAACTGATACATTTTTTAATCAAAAGATTTTCGAATGACGCATTGTAAACTGTATGATAACATAATTGAAAAAGATATCAATTCAAATAATTATTTAAGAAACTGTTGAAAACGAACTTGGATGGACTTTTCTTCTAAAAATTTGTAAAATTCCCAGTCAAAAAATAAATTTCACTGTCATTTCCCGGTTTTCCAAGTCTCCAAAAATTCCTGGTCCAGCGGTCACCCTGATGTAATAAGTGCGGTAAGCATGGGTCGTAAGTGTGTATAGCTCCTTTTTGCAAGTCAGGATATGAGAGCAACGTAAGAAACTTAGCTATATTAATAATTTTAACAACAAATAATTTTTTAAACTCTGAAAAATAATAAAATCAATAATATTAGCAAAATAAATCATAGAAATATAAAATTCGAACTGCTTTCAAAATGCATCTCAAAGTTAGATTTTATTCATATTAAACTACATATTGTCATGAATTTTTCTCTTTTAGAATTCTTAGTCATAATTACTATTATTTTTTCATATATCTTTTCCTGTTTATTTGTAAACAGCATGAAGTTTTTGATTATTTTTGTTTTTCCTTAATGCAAGTCAATGGAAAAGCCAGGCTATCTTTTGGATTAGTTTCACCGACATTTCCCCTTCGGATCGTAAGAGAACTACTACTGCATACACATACACGGTCGCTGTAGGGGGCTGCTGATTGTGAATGCAAGTGTAAAAAATTCAAAATGGCGGCCAACCGTTTTCTAACATTTATTTTGGAAACGGTGCATCGGAAAGTAATGATTTTTTACAGACGAACAGTCCTTACAATTTACAATAAAAATGCTGATATGAATTTTTCTTCTGCAGGTCATATCTTCTGAGTAAACAACCCTCAAAGTAGGGGGTGGGTTTCACTTCGCGGGTGGCACGCTCCTACCATAGCTTATACCTTGAAACAAGATGGGTTTTTGAGGAAAATGTATCAAACTTAAATTGTAGAACGAAAAATTTTTTACAACTTTAGTTATATACACTTTTATCCAGAAACGACCCCATTTCGAGATATGAGCTACGGAAGGAGCGTGCCACCCGCACGGTACAACTCACCCCCCCCCCCCCCAGGTGCGAATTGTCGGTCGGGCCATGGTTGGTCCAACCTTTATAAGGTCGGCCCAACTTTGTGAGCCAATGGTCCGGCCAACCAGCGTAATGATAACGCATGCCGTCCCTATTTTAAAAAGTTGGGCCAACAATAGTTGTCGTGGTTGAGCCAACCGCGGAATACAAGATTGGCATACCATTGGTTTTCAAAGTTGGCCGAACTTTGTGAGCCAATGGTCGGGCCAACCAGCGTAATGATAACGCATGCCGTCCCTATTTTACACAGTTGGGCCAACAAAGGTTGTCATGGTTGAGCCAACCGCGAAATACAAGGTTGGCATATCATTCGTTTTCAAAGTTGGCCCAACATTAAGAAGAAGCGTTGTTTAACCAACGCTTCTTCTGCGAATTGATCGTCGGTCTACGGTCGGGCCAACCTTCGGACGGTCGGTCCAACTTTGTGCGCCACTGGTCGGGCCAACCAGCTAAATGATAACGGTCAACCGCCTTTGGCTTCTCAACGTCGGCCCGACATTTGGTCCCATATATGGGCCATCTATTAAGATGATGTCGGCCCAACCTTGGACAACAATGTGGGGCCGACTTTGATTTTTGAAGCTTCGTACTAAACAGGTGAAAATACACAAAATAGGTATTCAAAAAAAAAAAATTGATGGCGAGTATTTTGACTATCAATGTTAATGGTCCTGCTTAGAATGAATACATATATTACATTTTTAAACATTATATACAAATAAAATTTCTAACGCTACGGGGTTTCGAACCTACATCTATATCTGAATCTATCGCCTGGCAGTCGGGAGTCTTACCCATTACTCTATACCTGGAGAATTGAAAATCAATGAAAAAACCATCCTCATAAGCCACAGCTCAAGGCAGTTGAAAAGAAACAATTTTTCAACTCTTTTTTCTCATTAAATTTTTTATTATTATATGACATCATGTAGATGTAAAATAAATTAACTGTTAACGGGAATATAAATGAAATAATTTTTAAATAAATAATTTAAACCGAATACAACAAATTTTTTCAACATTTTTGTTTTAATTTTTTTCAACAAATTTTTTTTCAAAAATTTTTCTTCAAACAATTTTTTTTCAAAAATTTCTTATTAATAAATTTTGTTTAAACAATTTTTTTTCAAACATTTTGTATACAATTTTTTTCGAACATTTTTTTGCGTCCACTTTGACTAATTTTTCTCCGTGTAATATTTTTTTTTCTCGCGTTTCAGGCCATTTTACAACTTTTGATAATGACACAAAGTGTCATTTTTAATGAGCATTTGAAATTTGCATCGACGGAACTTAGAAATTTTATCACGTACTGCGACAATTTTTTCAATTACAATTTTTTAAAACTTTCGTGTAATGTTTTGCTTTTTAGATGTTTCAGACTATTTTAAAACGATTAAGAATTACATCAAATGTAAATTTTTCGGAACATTTACAATTTATCATAAAGATGGAGCTTCGAACTTTTTTTCTTAAAAAAAAGGAAGGGTCGGGCCGCTCGTATCATTACGGTTATTCTGAACCAATTTGCCAAACACTGAACGACCGTCGACCCAACCTTGGGCCAGGGTTGGGCCGGCGGTCGGCAGCAGAAAGGTTACTTGCACTGGATAATATTACGCCGATGGTCGGACCAACTATCGCCCAGAGTCGGGCCGACCGTAGGGTTATGGTTATTTGGAGCCAATTTGCCAAAGCCTAAACGACCGTCGACCCAACCTTGGGCCAGAGTTGGGCCGACGGTCGGCAGCAGAAAGGTTACTTGCACTGGATAATATTACAGCGATGGTCGGGCCAACTATCGCCCACAGTCTGGCCAACCGTAGTGTTATGGTTATTTAGAGCCAATTTGCCAAAGCCCAAACGACCGCCGACCCAATCTTGGGCCACAGTTGGGCCGACGGTTGCGTGAGTTTTGGAAGCCAATGTCGGCTTCTAACGTTGGCCCAACTAAGGTGGCTTCGACCTGCTATAGTTGGGCCAACCTTGGTTACCAAAATTCGGTTGCCAAAGCCGGCCCGACCTTGGGCCTACCGTCAACTCTGGCTGCCAACCCAAATTCGCACCTGGGCCCTACTCTGAGGGTTGATTACTCAGAAAGTATGATCCGCATATGAAAAATTCATTTCAATATTCTTACTGTAAATTGTAAGAACCATTTTTTGGGGGTGTTTTGCTCGACTTAAGGGTGCTTTCACCCTTCACTTCGAGTCCATTTTATTTTATGTTATCTAACAATGCTTCAAGGAATATGTATGGCAAGTATTAATAATTTATTTTGAGTTTTTTTAATGAATTTTAAACAAATTTGGCCGCCATTTTGGATTCTTTTACCCTTAAATTTATAATCAGCAGACCCGATGTACATATACACATTTTTGTGACTTTAGGACTTCATTTGTTCAAGTTATTCAACTTAAAATCGATTTTTCGGAATTTTTTATTTAAAAAAATAAATAACAATTAGCAAAGAGATCTTTTTTTAACTTTTCATTACACATCTTTAGCAACACAATGCAAAAGGTTTCATTCAATCGGTGGAACGCTGCCGGGTTTCCAAGTTTAAACCTTAGTTGACTCCTCTACATGTACAAAATTTTTCATAACAAGCACATCGGAAATTCAGCTTTCGCTGCCTTTTGAGTGAAAGCGAGATAAAAAATGACACTGCCAGAATTAAAAAAGGGGTCTAAAGAGACCGAATTTCCCGAGATTTCGACGGAAAAATCGATTTCAACGAAACGATAACACTGGACCTGGATGACACGTGAGAATAATGGAAACTACGAGGTTATGCGGGTTATGTGCGGCGCTGCTGTAGCGAAGCTAGCAGAGACACACGGTACATGCGCGCGCATAATCCCATCACTTTCATTCAGTCGTGCCATATTTTACTTTCGCCCCGCCACCTGATTTCTGTTCGACTCGGCAAGAATCGGTCACTTTCGCTTCGCTCAAAAGGCAGCGAAAGTCGAACTTCCGATGCGCGTGTTATGAAAAATAGTTTATTTTGTTTATATGTGGAAAACTTGTTTGATATTAGGAATACATACAAGGCACTTCGTTACCAAAATTGAAAAATGTTTGGCAGTAATTGTCGATTCTAAAGAATGAAACATGATATTTTCTTCCAGTTAAATATATAAATTAAAGTGAGATTTAAGTCAAAAGGTTCAATTCAGTACATTCTTGACAGACTTAAGGGCATGTACCAGAGTTTCACGTGACCAATTACATGGTTTTGTATTCGACGGCTTTATATTTTACAAAAATCTGCACGCTGCGTGGACACATTCCCATAGCGCGTTGCGCGCGCGGATCGCAAGAATAGGCATCCCCAGGGCGCGCGATTGTTGGATGCAGCGCTTCGCGCTCGGTCATTGTACTTCCCCTAAATTTTTGCAAAGGAATTTTAAAATTATAGGTCAATCCACCGAGAACTGAAATGTAGTAATTGTGAATTCTCTTTTTTCAAAGCTACTTCGGCTTTAACGAACACATTCTCATCACGCGTGCCTCATGAGAAAAAAAAGGTCACGAGCAAATTTTCAGATCTAATTTAGGCAAACAATTTTGTTATTAAACTTTTTATTGTACCTTGCGTCTTTTTTCCAAAAATTTAATTTATTTAATTGTACTGCCATTTTTTACGATTAATATAAAAACTGCGCCTCTCATTAAAAAATAATTTGTAACAAATTTATCAATTTCTTTTTGGTGAACAAATTTTGACTATTAATTTTTTTCTTATATTGTGTTGGTTTTCCAAAAATTTTTAATGTTATTTTTAACGATTAAAACAAAAACTGCGCGTCCTATCAAAAAATAGTTAACAACAAATTTGTAGATCTTATTTGGGTGAACACTTTTTATTCATTTATTATTTTCTTATCTTGCATAGTTTAACCACAAAATGGATTTTTTTATTTTTAATAACATTTTTCACGATTAAAACAAAAAATATGTGTCTTATAAAAATGATATAAAGAAAATTTGTTCATCTTTTGAGATGAACAATTTTTCCTCGTAACATTTTTTCATATATCGTATAGTTTTTCTGGAAAATGGAATTTTTTATTTAAAAAAAGCATTTTTGATGGATAAACCCAGAACCGTTGTAAGTCATCGTTTCTACAAGATACAGGCATACACACATACAAAAATACATTCATACATGCACACAGACAGACATTCGTAAAAATCGTTTTTTCTGACTTAGGGCGTCTCAAAACGTGGAGATTTGATGAAAACCGACGAAGTGAAATTTTACATGAAACGAATACCTTCTCATTAGGGTGAGAATGTAAAAATTGAATAATTGTGTTGAAATTTTGGTAAATTGTTCCAAATACATATTAAAGAGTCCGCCTTTCTGGCCCATTTGAGTTTTTATTTTATTTAAATAGTGCAATATTATCAATTTTTTAATTTGCAATGTATTTGAGAACACTCTTTTGAACTGAACCAGTGAAATTTTCACTGGTTGCATCAGTATTTTGAATTATCACTGGTTAACCAGTGATTTTCCCACTTTGTCTGAGTGAACCAGTAAGTGACTCAACTGAAATAGCGTTACTGAATATACCAGTGACGCCAAATGATAGATTCAATCAGTGATGTAGCGCTCCACGTGGGCAAGACGTGAACCTCCAGTCGTCTGGTACGCGCGCGTCGCCGGTCAGGACTTGGCATTTCTCGAGTGAAAACGAACCTTATTGTGTACTAGTGTTTGTTTTATAAATATTTGGCGCCTGGCTTCAATGAGCAAGGGATATAATATCTTTCGCTTGATAGTGGGAGGTCCCTGGCCACTTGAGCGACGCGACACGTTGACATAACAACGGACCTTCCCACAATTACGCGCAACATGTTATATCCTATTATATTGCAGGCCGGGCTTCATTTATTGTTGTAAGAGTAAAATGCGGTTTTTAAATAGTATATTGTGTATCAAGGGCGCAAAGAAGGCTATTTTGACGAGTGTGAACTTGCCGCCCGAGCGAAGCGAGGTCGGCAGTCGCACGAGGCAAAATAGCCGTACGCCCTTGATACACACCATACTTTTTGTCCTACCCTTCTTGAAAACAAGCACGTTAAGGAAATAAAGGATGTTTGGTGTACTTGACATTTTTATATTATAAGTGAAAGAAAGGAATAGCGTCCTTTGCAGAAGGAAGACTGTGGGGTCCAGCGATACAATTTTTTAAAAGATAAAGATAATTATGTGTAGCGGGCGTAAAGTTTTAAGTAGAGCACGTAAGGTGTTATTTAGCGGGCGTAAAGTGTTATGTAGCGGGCGTAAAGTTTCATGTTGGCCCGGCGGCGGAGTGCGCATGTGCGAACGTCACTGGGCTGGAAGCGGCCACATTACGCCTGCCTCACGTGCATGCAAGGGCGCGTTTTCAAGGGGGGTCGGACAAAAAGATAATTTTGCAACTGTTACCACAATAGTGATCAATGATAAGTGCCATACCTAACCAGCTGACAGACTACAAGACGTACGATCAGATGGCTACTGGTACTGAGAAACCAGTGAACCTCACTGATTAAACCAGTGCCGGAATTCCACTAAGTGAACCAGTGAATTCTTACTGATTGTCAGTGACACACTTCTGGCTGTTTCAACCCGTGAGATTTCACTGGTTCATTTTAAGAGAGCAGGGCTTTAGAGCCTTAGCTAAAATTAAATGAATAAAATTGCATTATTTAAACAAAATAAAAACTCAAATGGGCCAGACAGACGTGCCTTTATGTATTTTAAACCATTATACAAAATTTTAGGGTAACATACTTATTTTTCTAAATATAAAGCCGCCGAATATAATGTAATAATTGGACACGTGATGGACTGTCACATGCTGTTAACCTACATACAACTGAATAAAAAAAGAATTAAATACTGTTTTTTAAAGAAAGAAATTTCCATCTTAATTTTATGAAACATGTTCGGAAGTTTTAGGCTGTTACATGTTTTGTAAAAAGATACTAAATTTTTGAAAATTATAATAAATTTAGGAAAATTCAGTTACCGCAATTTTCAGTTACGATTGCGAAATTTTCCGATACATGTTGGCTGAAAAGTCTGAAACTTTACTTATACATACATACATAGATTAGCAGTTCGAACTCGAAAGTTCATTGCCTCACTACCCGATTCGGGTAGTGTTTCTAGGTGGATATTTACTACCAATGTGGGCCCACCACACCCACGACGGGCCAACAGCACACAGTTATTCCTGAACGGTTACCCATCCAAGTGCTAACCGCGCCCAACAATGCTTAACTTCAGTGATCTTACGAGAACTGGTGTTTTCAGCGTGGTATCGCCGTTGGCGATACTTTACTTATACAGTAAGTAAAAATATATGAAATTTCATAAAATTTTCCGTTAATTTTATAAATTAATAACTTCGTAAATTTCGGAATATTTCTAAAACAGTGTACGTTAAAAAATGTATATATAAATGTATGTATAATTGTATATTAAAAACATGTATGTTAAAATTAAATATTAGACGAGCTTAGCCTTGGTAAAAAGACAAACAGATGTGTCGAAACTTCTGTGTATTCATTTGTTAAATAAATACTCGCTCAACTGAGCGTATGACCAAAATAACTTTGTTTTTCTTCTTTGTTGCAAAAAAACTTCGTTAAAAATTAAACTTAAATTAAAGCAATTAAAACAAATCAATTTTAATCTGCAGGCCCTCATCTGAATAATCTGAAACTTGAAAATGTTAGAAATTGCACATTTCAACCTCAAAGTTAGAATATTAGAAATTTTAAAGAATATAAAATAAAAATGATTAACCCACAAGGTTCATTTCTGTTACAAAAATATTTTAACCTTGAATCAATGTAAACTATATGCTTCGTCGTGTACTGTAAAAAAATGTATTCAAAGATTTTTGATTATCTTTTGTCTTATGATATAAAATTGAACGAACTGTCTGCCGTTACGTAATTTTCTGTACGACTTATTTTTTCACCACAAATACAACGTTTTCTATGTGTTTCAATTTTAAAATTTAACCACAAAATATCTTCCATGCATCTTTTCTTGTTTCGTTTACGGAAACTTTACAACTTTTATTTATGCTAATTTTGCAATTTTTTGACTATCTTAAAGTAGCCTAAGAACAATGTCAAAAAATGTTTTCATGCTAAAAAAATAGTGATGTTTCTTCCGCTCGAACAGAACTAATTTTATAAAAAATACTTTTAAGAAAAAAATTCTAAATAAGTATCCTATTAACTAAATACAAAAAAACGTAATTTATGTTGGGATTCCAAAATTTCTAGCTTGATCAAAAATTATTTGTTCTAAAATATGGTTTATATTATTTCTTGTTACCGAAAACTGTACACATACCAAATTTGCAATAATATTTAAACCCATGTAAATTTTTTTAATGTTTCAAAGTTTAAAAAAAACTTTCAACCCTTGTGTGGTGGCCAAAAGTTATATCTCAATTTTTTTAAATCACTATTCAAAAAAATATTAAGCGAAATTTCTTGACCCTCCATCATCAGAGGACCATAACAGCTCTTCTTGAAGTCTCTCACCCCCCTAAAAGCGTTGCTTAATATATGGACGACCCGTATACTTGACCGGTTAATTTTACGAAAAATTCCGTAATGCTACTCAGTGCCAAAATTTCAAGTTTA
Source organism: Andricus curvator (assembly GCA_932195095.1). Lineage (NCBI taxonomy): Eukaryota > Metazoa > Arthropoda > Insecta > Hymenoptera > Cynipidae > Andricus > Andricus curvator. The sequence goes on along the minus strand of CAKNYM010052130.1, from coordinate 302,255 downwards.
ATAAAGTCACTTGTACGAATTACAAGGATAAAAAATAAATTAAAAATAGATTTCATTAAACATAATTTTCGTTCACGACTCTACTGTAACTTAATTATGTATGCAAATATGTAAAGAATAATTGTTTTTTATTTCCAACCACAAATTGAACATTCTATTGCGTAAGAAGTGTCTTGTAGACCGCTAGATTGTGCGCAATTACCATAAATTATATTTAAGAAATACCAATGTCTTAAAAAAATAACCTTCACTCTTCAAAACCGTCTTAAACATTTGCAAATCATATAAAATGACGTATGAGATAACGAATAGTATATAAACTCGATTAAAAAGTCGTGTAGAATATTCTTTACTTAAACTCTGGGCGAAGTCTTTCATAAGGTAATTTCCATCACCTGCGAATATGAGGATCGTTTTTGGGACTTGGATTCTCCTCTCAGTGATTTTCCTCAATTCTATTGGTAAATATAATAATATTATATGTATAATTTTCAGTGTTCAGTGTTCATATGCAAAATTTTATGAAATTTTCAATATACTTTTACGTAACCGTATCTCAACTTCACAATAATTTTAGCACGTAACAGCATACAACTTTCGAACATGTTTCGTAAAATTAAGACGGAAATTTCTAACACTGAAGTATCAGTTATCGGATAAGCAAATATAATATCTCCTGAGTAGTGCCAAAATAGCACGGAGCGTGTAAATGTCCGCCGCTTGGGAATGCTCCACTGGGACCCGAGGGGAAACTTCCGTTATTGTTATTTTTAATAACAATTATCTTGTAAACCGTAAGAGGTAGGTAGAATGGATGCCATTTTTGAGTTTCAAGTACCGCATATGCTACACTATAATATGATATCCATATTATAAACTGGCATCGATTTTGACCTATCTCTTACGGCTTACGCGATATTCATTGATAACAAATACCATAAACTGTAATTTCTGTTTGGAACGTTTCTGGAACGTTTCCAAGCGGTGGACATTTTACACATTCCAGGAACGTTCCGTGCTATTAAGGTGGTCAATTTTGTTAAAGAAACTATATTAAACTATTTATTCAATCACAAATAGCCGAAGCCGATAATTGTTCATAAATCTCAAGATCATCTCAAGATCTCGTTTTGTCTATTAATTGATCCTATTTAGTCTGGATTAGTCCACTTATTTCTTTTTTCACAAGTTCAATAATTTTTCATAACTTATTAAGTCCTACTGGAAAGTATTTCTTGATATTTGATTGACTGATTGTAGGAATTCTTGGATTAAGTTTAAAACCACTGATGGGGTGGCGGCGGGCTCCAAAAATAGCTCCTGAGCTATCTCCTCCTATTAGGTTTTACGAAGATGGACATGGCCTTAAACGCATCTCAGGACCTGTTGAAGTAGGAATAGCTGGTAAATTCATCGTTGGAGTGGTCAGAAATGGTTTGCTTCATCCAGCATATGATGCTAAACAACGAAGAATTATAGTACGCATGAAAGACAATCGTCCTTTTCCAACAAACTTATCTCCAGCTGAGGAACCTACCTTCGGATTCTCGACTGTCCGAGCTGTACTGTAATTAAACTGTAACCGCATAATTCATCTGACTTGGGATGAAAAATTATACTTTGCAATAAAAAAAATTAATCAAGTATCAGGAGATTTTTTCAATTGAAAATCCTAGTATTATCTAATTAAAAATATGAATTTAATTTGGTAATGGTTTACTTTGATGACTTTTTCTACGGACTTTTAATCACTTTTCACTCACTTTTATAAATTTTGTACAAAAACATTTTTATTTTTCTGCAAAAACTCGACAATCGATAAAAGATCCATTAATGTTAATTATTACGAAGTATCTAGATGTACCGAAAAAATCCGGATATTCGTACCGAAAGGACCCCGCACAAAAGCAATGGAAAAAATCAGTCCGTCAAATTATCTGAAACTTTCAGAAAGTGATGTTCTCGGCGTGCTGAACAAAAGTCTCCATGGGCCCAAGTCGATCCTATGATTTGTTTTTGAGTTATGGGCCTTAGAAGTGCCCGATTTTCGAGGAATCTGCGATTACACAGCCCACACTGCCCTACGAAAGAAAGTAGTGCGGAAGGTCCGAATGACAAGACCATAGTATCTATATGTTTTTGGGGTCGCTGAATCCGAATTCGGCATCCGTTTGACCCCATCAGGTCAATGTCAAGGTCAGTCCAAGGTCAAATCTACAAAATCAGCTTTCTACTCTGCAAAACCTATCTGTTTATACGTTTTTGGGGTCGCTGAATTCAAATTCGGTGTCCGTTCACACCCATCAGGTCACAATGACGGTCAATCCAAGGTCAAATCTACAGAATTAGTTTTCTACGAAGTGAACCAATTTATGGATATCTTCTTGAGGTCACCAAATCCTCTGTCGGTTTTATTTGATTAGGTGGAGATGTAGGCAGATGTTCCTGGCGCGCGCGCGCGTGTATATATATATATATATGTGTGTGTGTGTGTGTGCTGTAATTACATGTGAATATATATATCTATATTTATATATTCACACATGCCAAGAACATCCGCCTACACCTCAGCCTCAACCTCGACCTAATCAAATGAAGACAATAGAGGATTTGGTGACCTCAAGAAGGTATCCATACATTGGTTCACTTCGTAGAAAACTAATTCTGTAGATTCGACCTTGGAATGACCTTCCTTGTGACCTGGTGGGTGTGAACTGACACCGAATGTGGATTCAGCGACCCCAAAAACATATAAACAGATAGGTTTTGCAGAGTAGAAAGCTGATTTTGTAGATTTGACCTTGGACTGACCTTGACATTGACCTGATGGGGTCAAACGGATCCCGTATTCGGATTCAGCGACCCCGAAAACGTATAAACAGATAGGTTTTGCAGAGTAGGAAGCTGATTTTGTAGATTTGACCTTGGACTGACATTAACATTGACCTGATGGGGTCAAACGGATCCCGGATTCGGGTTCAGCGACCCCAAAAACGTATACACAGATAGGTTTTGCAGAGTAGAAAGCTGATTTTGTAGATTTGACCTTGAATTGACCTTCATTGTGACCTGATGAGTGTGAACGAACACTGAATTTGGATTCAGCGACCCCAAAAACGTATAAACAGATAGGTTTTGCGGAGTATAAAGCTGATTTTGTAGATTTGACCTTGAACTGACCTTGACATTGACCTGATGGGGTCAAATGGATCCCGGATTCGGATTCAGCGACCCCAAAAACATATAGATACTACGGTCTTGTCGTTCGGACCTTCCGCACTACTTTTTTTTCGTAGGGCAGTGTGGGCTGTGTAATCGCAGATTCCTTGAAAATCGGGAACTTCTAAGGCCCATAACTCAAAAACTAATCATAGGATCGACTTGGGCCCATAGAGACTTTTGTTCAGCATTCCGAGAACATCACTTTCTGAAAGTTTCACCCAATTTGAGGGACTGATTTTTTCCATTGCTTTTGTGCGGGGTCCTTTCAGTACCTACACCTAGCCACGGCCAAAATATTATACCATTAAGCCATTTCCCTTTCGGGGTAGGCGTGACTTGCTCGATTGGAAAATAGTATTGGGTATATGGGTGTATTGGTATAGAGTATATAGGTACAAGTTAGATAGGTATATAGGTGTAAAGTAGATAGGTATATAGGCTGATCAATCTCTCTAGCGATCACCCCAAGTGAAGATCCTCACAAAATTGTTATGTATGGTTCCCCACTTGGGCCCATTAGAATCCAAGGTCTTTGTTTCAGGCTTCATTCATTCTATTGTCACTCTGTTTACAAACTATTTGTCGCCACACTTTTCTCTCCTGGCATACTACTCTAGCTTCCTTCACGTCCATGCATTTTTCCATGCAAGCTCTTGTGTTTCTATGGCTTCTTACGTCTCTTCGGATTAATGTCTCATTTACCGATTCTAACCATTCTTTCGGCGGTCTACCTCTAGGCATTTTGCCATTTACTTTACCTTTGTACACTTGTTTGTTCAGTCGCTCATCTTTCATTCTTTCAAGATGACCGAACCATCTTAATTGATTTCTTTCCCATGTGTCAACTATTGTCTCTTTTGCACCACATTCTTTGAGGATTGTCTCGTTTCGGACTTTATCCATCAGTGTTTTCCCGCATATTATGCGCAGAGGTATTAATATATTTTAATTATTATAATGAATGTAACCATTTTTTTTCATTTAAAATGGTAAGTCTTCGAGCTGGAAAAGGGAAGGGGAAGTTCTATCACAACCTACCCATTTTCCAGCTCGAAAAATTAACAATAATTGCTATTTATAGCAATTTCATAAATATTTTTTCAAAATGACCTTGAAATATCATTTGCGTATATTGTCTAGGTTATGTTCATAATCAATACCCACGGACGGATTTAGTAAAATGGCCTACTTTATCCTATTGGTTAAATCGCCCCTGTCAACAGATCAAAATACGTTAGTATACGTGGTTACGTGCTTTTAACAGAACGAGATCAATGAGTGTTGTTTCATTAATAAATTATAAATGTTTATACTATTTCTTTTATTTAAAATGGTAACTTTTCGAGTTAATAAATGGAAGGGGAAAGTTCTGTCACCCTGTCCGTTTTCCAGCTCGAAAAATGAACAATAATTGTTATTTTTGGCAATTCGATAACCATTTTTTCGAACTGACATTGAAAATGTCATTTTTGTATATTTTCAAGGTCACATTCGTAATCAATATACGTTAGTATGTACGTGGTTACGTAGTTTTAACAGAACGAGAATAGAATTAGTTATGAACCTGATTTTTACAGATTTTTAGTTTTTTCGTTGCAAAATATTAAACTTTTCGTATCTCCCATTAATGATATCTTAATAGAAAGAAGGACTGAATAGGCCTAGAAAGAAGATTTTCCGAAAGGTTTAAAACCATTAACTTCAAAATTCGGAAAAGTCATAGAAGTAAACAGTTGACTTCAATTTCCCTAAAATATGATGTCTATATTTATGTATGTACCTCAAAAAACGATGAGAATTCTTTTTCGAAAGAAGTAATACAAATTTATATATTTCAAAATGTAGACTATAAGCAGTGGTAGGAGTACCAACAATTTTTACATTCTCATTCATGAGAGTGTAATGTAATCGTCAAAATTTTCGTTCTCTAGTTTTTAACGGATAATTTTGTGTTTCGGCACTCATCGAGTCCGAAAGTAAAAAAATTTTGTCGGTTTCTCTCTGTGTATGTATGGCTGCTTGTCTGTATGTCTGTCTGTGTGCCTTTGATAAACTTTTTTAGAGTCCCAAAATGAAGGTCAAGGTCGTTAACCGGATATATCCGACCAAATTTAAAAAATGTAGAGCATTTCAAAATTTTCAATATGCCAAAAATTCTAGTTAAAATTCATGAATCACCAAGAGATTTCCTCCTCGATCAGTTCTCGTTTCAAGAGTACTCTTGATCTCTTGAATAAGATAGATAATAGTATATTGTGCTACAAGTGCAGAAAGGAGGCAGTTCCAAACGAGTGTAAACTTCACAAGAGTTGCAACTGTCTACTTTCAACACCTGTTGCACACGATATTTTTCGTCACAAATGCAGGAAGTTTTCGATTTGAAAAACAATAAAAACAAATTTTTCGGAAATTTATGCTAATTTTTGAAAATGTATGATAAAATTACCAAAATTTCCAACAATTTGAGGTATCCAAAGCTTTTTGGAAGAAAACTTAAAATTTCCGGAAATGTATTGAAAATTGCTAAATTACCAGAAATATAAGGTATCCGAGAATTTCCAAAATTTTTGGTATTTTATCAGTCATTTATGGTAAGTTATTACTTCGAGTTTGTCCAATCACTATTCACTATTCACAATCAGAATCTCAAGCGTCAAATAATAATGAAGTGAGGTTATGATTCCGTCAGTGCTGGAAAGTAATTCTGAATCGAAATGCGCAAGCGAAACAGCTAGAAAAAGTAATGTGGCTTGACCTGCGCAAGCGCAGCAGCTAGAAAAAGTAATCTTGCTCAAAGTGCGCAAGCGCAGAAGCTAGAAATAGTCTTTTTATAACTGCTTTTTACCACGGTTTTGGAATTGGTTACTTCTCGCACGCAATACATGCCTCGAAAAGCAAAAATTTTTTGCATGCGTTACAAAAAATTATTTAAAAGGGCACAGAAAAATATATGGTATGAAGCGTGAGAGATGTTTGAAAACTATATAACCGTAATATCCGAGGCAAATATTTGTCTACATCATTTTTCTTCATTTTTCTGTAGCTCGTAGTGTGCATTATTCATCATGGGGTTTAACTGCATATTTTAATTCCCTTCACTCAGAAAAAGGTTTGCTTGAATGAAACAATCTTTTTTCTTGGATATACATGAAAATTTTGATTGACTCAAAATAAATTTTGGTAAATTGAACGAAATTTTAATTGCCTCGAAAAAATGTTCCGCGTGAATATAGCGAAAGATTTTGTTCAAACAATCAAAAAATTTGGTTAATTGCTCATTCAAATCGTTTTCTAAGAAATGGAATTGTTAAAAGCATAATTTTTGAAGCAATTCTGCTAGGAGCTTCAATCCTATTAAGTAAAAATTTAATATCGTTGTTTAATTAGCTGGGGGTGTGTTCATTTCGCATATTATAATATTCTCCAAATTCTGGACAATGGAAAATGCTTTGTTTTGTTAATCAATGTAAAATCTGAAAGGCCTTATTAAAAATGTAGTAAATAATGGTAGTTGATCTTCTAATCGTCATTTTCAGCTATACTATTATGCACAATTATTAAATTATTATAAATTATTTAAAAAGAAAACCTTTGAAAACGGAAGCTTTTCAATCTGGAAAGTTCGAAATTGAAGAGTATACTTCATTTATTACACTAATTATAAAAAATAAATATGTTTAATTTCATGCATTCAAAACTAAAAAATTTCAAAATTTAGGCTGTCAAAGGACGTACTCCAACTCCGTTCAATTAGAACCAAATACGCCTCTAAAGTTAATAATAATTTTTCTTTGTCATAGAGGAAGCTTTGTAATTTGGTAAAAATTTCGAAAACTTGTTAATTTAGCACTTTATAATATTTTGAAAATTCGTTTTTTTATAGTAAATATTTTTTTATCGACATAATGTAAAGTTGATACAAGAATGAATAAGATTCTTGGATTCGACACGAATGCATTTTATTGAAGAGCAAGGAAGTTATGGTCATTTATAATATTTGAAAAATCGGTTTTTATAGTTCAACTTTTTTCATTTACATAATTTAATACTTATGCAAAAATAGAAATAATTCCTTGACTCGAAACAAATCGAGTTACTTATAATATTAATAAATTTTATTCTAAACCACCATGTTATGAGCCTAGTGACATGTAATTAGTTCCAAAAACGCCACACTGACACGTAAATAGTTCCAGAAATGGCCACTGAATAACGCACAATGTTTTCTCTAACCGCACAGTTGGGAAAAATAATGATACTAGATAGCACTCTAGCACGGGCCGAACCACATTAAAAATTTCGCGTCATATGAGATTACCAATCACAGCCCAAGAGGATGACTGCCACATCAGTCGTATGTTTTCACGACTCACTTTTCAGACGGCCCTGCAGTCTCATAAAATGCTGATTTCCAATAAAATATTGTATATCACTCGTAGTGTTACACACGTTTTTTCACGTAGAGTTCAATGTTCGCATACAACTCGTTTTGCAAACATTGATCTCCCCGTAAAGACGTGCCTAACACTACTAGTGATGTAATATACTATTATTGGAGAGTACAGTGGTACTAAAATGTGACCGCTGGTGGGAACCCAGATTCATTTGTTTTACATTGAAAATAACAGAATGAAGTTCTCCTATTCAAAAACAATACACCTAAAAAAATACCGGAAAAAATAGATCTCTAGTTTTTACAGTGAAGTTATGGTCATTTATAAAACCGGAAAGTTTGTTTTTTACAGAAAAACTTTTTTCATTAACATAATTCAAAGTTTATATAAGAATAGAAAAGACTCCTTGATTCGAGACGTTCTGATTGACTTATTTATATCTTGATTTCCTCTATGAGAAAGCAAATTTATTTGCTAATTAATCGTAACGGGGAAGCAAAGGGCTCATCAAATGAGCACCATAAAATTGTAAATACAAACAAAGTGGAATAACCCGAGATTGAATTGACAGCTAGTTTATAATTGAAGCAGGGAAAGCTAAATAAGTCCACATTTTGACGAAACGGAGTTTTCCTCAAAAATCATGCTTTCCCACTTTTTTACACCTATTTCAGTGAACGATTTAAGGTTTTGCAATTATTTACCCTAACATTTAGCATGTAAATGGAAGAAAATATTTTACAATTTCAAAGAATGAAAACTAAATGAATAAATTATACGAATATATTCAATTTCTTGTAACTATTTGATGGTCATTATATGATTTCGACAAGTAGTTAACAATTGAAGATAATATTATCAAAATTAAAAAATGTTTTGCTAATATTACAAATGCTCCTTTTTCTTCCAAACAGTCTTATTTGTTTACGATATAAGTGTACATCTGTATTTTAGATGATTTTCTTAATAATTTATGTACTATTTTTATTTATAATACCAGGGAAAATTATTACATATATGCGCATTTAGCACCGAAAACTGGAAAGGGTCACTATGTTCACCGAAACTCCGTGAGCGTAAACCAAATATTTTTGTTATGCCTGGACAGTAGACACTTCGTTCATTCAAGGCTCCCTTTAAAAAATTAGTTACCTCCGCGTCCCGTGTAGGAATGGTAACAGGGATCCGACCGGGAGCCGGCCGGATAGCCCCAGTTTAAACCGGGCGCTGGCCGGGGATACCGGCCGGGATCCGGCTAAAAACGTCACGGTAAACTGGTCGGATTCCGGCTTTCATACCGGCCTGGATCCGGTCGGGTAATCCGGCCACAGAGCGGTTAAAAAATGTTGCTTCTGGCGAGAAATTGGTAACTTGTTTTGTCTTTTAAGGCTCATCGTAAAGAATACGGTGAACTTTAAATGTCAAATCAAGTTAATAAATTCTCATGAGGAAATTGAAGAAGAGTTTCAATAATTGATGCTAGAATCTGCTAGCAATTGTTTTATTTTGGAAACCACGTGGTGATTTGAGGTTAGGAAGGAAGAAAGAAAAAAATGAATACACAACACTATAAATTAATTAAAAATACTAATTATCCACGCAGTAAGTGCGGTTTTCGAACTGATTACTGAAATAAGGTTTATTTTAATTATGGATCGCGGTTTTATTTGCGAACTTCGAGGAGACGACACGTGCATTCTCGTTCGAGGTTCGAAACTGAAACTTACAAGTGTCTACGCCGACTTCAGCGCAGAAGGCGTCAGACATGGCGGTAAATTTGAAAGTGTACAGACTAAAAATTGTCTGAAAATAGAGAAAATTATAAAAATTGTAATAAATCTGCTGTTGCACATTGCAGAATCGATAACAGTTTTATTTAATAAGTTAAAACATTTTAAAAAATCAAATCTTTTTTTTTAAGAATTCAAAAAGCTAGTTTCTGTTTTGCTGATCCGATAAATCTTGAAATTATACTTTTCAGATAATAATTCATCTAGTATCCGTAAATACGTCTTTGATAATGTCACGGCTCTTAAAAAATGTGTAATTTCTACAAAAAAAAGTATCCTGACCAGTGCCCGGTCGGCTCCCGACCATGAAATCTAACCAGGGTTGTCCCGGCCAGTAACCGGCCGGCTCCCGACTAGGTGATTCGAGAAAAATGTAGCCCGGCCGGCTCCCGACCGGTTCCTGGCCATGAAACCCAAACAGGGGTAGCCCGGCCGGGATCCGACCAGAAAACTTGTTGTAGTAGGGCCAACTGGGGCAATTTCTGCACGGGGTGGTGCATATTAAAAACAATTTCATTCAAATATCGACGCCTCCATTCCATACCGCTCTACGTCGCGTTTGGTTCGTGTAACACTTCAGGTCCTGTGTATAAGCTTAGGATCTGAAGTTATACAGCGACCAAACCAAACGTGGATTGGTATGGAATGAAGGCATCGATATATATTAATTTTTTTTTATGTGTAAACATCTTAGACCTCGATATGAGGAGTCGCGCCTGAGTCGAGTGAAACCATGGCTCGAAAGTGTAATGCAAGCCTCTGACACACGCGTTGTGTTGTGTGTCAGAGACCGGAGGCTTCTCTTCACCCACTCAAAGGAGCCCTTCAGTTTTTCTTCTCTCTCTCTCTCTCTTTCTAAAAAAATGGTTATTTCCAAACTTATTGATATTTTTCGGAAACATTAAAGTTTGATGTTTTTTCAAACAACTTCTAATAATGCCCATAAAACGGGTACTTTTATCACCTTTCATGCAATCATTAAAAGAAAATTGACAGTTTATTATTATTAAAACTAGGGACTGGTTCAACATATTGGAAAATAGATGGCTGGAAACTTTTTCACGGCAATACATATAAGAGAAAATAAATTTTTATACTCCATACATGTACGTGAGCTATTATTTGCTTTATGTAGGATTTCAATTTCAGTTAACGTTTACCGAAAATGTTTACACATAAACCTGTCTTGGGTCGTAGTTTTTTAAGCTAAGAATAATAATACTTTCTTTCAACATTTTCAATAAATACACACGTTTAATAAATATCATTAGAATCAAGTTGGTAAAATACCAATAAAACCTATCACAGAATGATTTGATTTGAAACTGTATAATATTTTTTGGAAAATTTTGAGAATGTATCTAGGCATTTTTTTTAATTATTCTATAATTTTTTTGTTATATTATACGTATTATTGTTTGAACATATTGGTCAATCGATTCGTCTCGAATCGAGAAGCCGTTTATATTTTTGCATCAACTTTGAGTTACGTTCATGAACAAAATTTTGCTGTAAAAACAAATTTTTCAAATATTCTAAAAAGGACCATAACTTCCTTACTAAACTAAATTTTTTTTTAAATTGTTACTATTACAAAGCTTCCCCTATGAGGAAACAAAAAGAATAATTTACTCAATCGGTTGCGAATTGTTCCTCTAGGAAGATTTTTTGCTGCTCCTGTATGAAAATGGGGTGACTGAACTTAGCACCTTTCAGATTTGTCTCCTTCTATTGGAATAACAATTTTGTGATAAAAAAAGAACTGCTTTTAATAAAAAGAAAGACATTATAAATCGAGTAGCTTGCCTTTGGGTATTGTTTCATTAAATTGTCTAAATTTTAAGGGTTGAAGTTCATTGGTGCGGAAGTTAAAAGTGAGTCTCTTAATAACTCGTCATTTCGTTTGCTTATGGACCTCATTAAGCTCTCATTAGTAGAGGGATTCCCTTCGGAGAAGGGAAATGTCTCCATAGTTCTGTATCTGTGTATAAGCAGTGTAACCAAACCCGAGGTTCGTGAGAGAACACTTCTCTCCGATGATACAGGTAACTAGAGTACGAGCTAATCCTCATTTCTGCTTCTGTTGCTAACCTCGGATATGTGCAAAACACACATTTTCATACATATGCCACATTAACGCTTTTAATTACTCCCAGCCAAACAAAACGTACTTCATTTTATAATGTTTGTAGAAGATTCACTAAAGCTTAGATAAAGCCTGTATCCATACTTCAATTCCCAATTTAGAAAACTCCTAATTTTAGATGCCTTCACTTAATTTAATTTACCTAATTTTTATATCATATGAAATTATAAAAAGAAGACATTTAAAGTATATTCAAATTTAGAAGCTTTTGTGTTCTAAACCGAGCAAATTTGGTCTGTTTTAATTTAAAAAAAACTCATTTCACAAAATTATTTAGATGACATTTGATTGATTTAAAAAAGTTCGGATGAGGACCAGTAGGGTAGACCGGGGCAAGACCGTCGGGTTTATATTCATTACTCTATAAAAAGTTGATTGGTCCAATTTTAGTTTTCAAATGGGCCCAAAAATATTCAAAGTTTATTAGAACTAAAGAAGAAAGTGGAATTTACAACTTTTACAGATTATTACACTGTTAGAAAAGTGTTACAAAACATGAATTTATGATATTTTTGTAGTAAATTTACTAAATTTTTCATAAAATTAGGAGATTGTAACATAAAATTACTACACTGTAACATAAACTTACTAACTCCAATGTAAAATTACAGATGTGTGACATAAAGAGCAGAAATCACGATTACTAGTGCGAAGAGCAAACGGTACGCGCAATCAGCTGTTGTGTTTTCGGCTTTCGATAGAATGTGTTTTACACATTTGCTTTTGGTGTTTTCAGCGTTTTTAACCAGTGTGAAAGGTTAGTATGAATAAAATAAATGTATAAGTGTAGTGTGTATAAGTTTATAAGTGTATAGTTTAGTCGTCTTGCGAAAACTGAGGTTAGTAAAAGGAAAGAAAATTTGGTATGCAACGACTATTTTGCCATAATTTCTAACAATTCTAGTATATATGTATGTATATTCGTTAGAATGGTCAGAAATTATGGCAAAATAGACGCTGCAAACAAAATTTTACAAAATGTTACAAAAACTAAAACTTATGTTACTTGTCACTCATGTGAAATTCTGACACTGCAACAGAAATTTCTTTACCCATGACAGAATTTATTGTCACATGCCACTGGAGCTTTATGCAGTTACCAGTAACAGAAATTTCTAAACCGTAACAAAATTTTCTGTTATGGTAACAGCATAAAGCTCCAGTGACATGTGACAGATAATTCTGATATAAATTTCTAACAGTGTATTTTAGGAATTATTATTGAGGATATTATCAAGAATAAAGTGTAACAACTTGCGGAAAAAATAATGTTTAATTCTAGAAAAAATTATACTTTTTGTAAGTTCAAAAAAATATGAATTATAATTACTATTACTATGAATACTAATGATAAATAAATTTAAGAATTCATCAGCAGTTTGATTGATTTCGTTTAAAAGAACGTTGTGTATACAGATACGGAATTTTTTGCCGTATTTTAATTTTGTAGTACGGCATTTTAGTTACTGGTCACAGAAGAGTGATCTGTCACATCTCGAACCCCTTTTCCAAGTCTCCCTTTAAAAAATACGAGTGTCAGTGACTTGTCGCAGAAGAGAGATCTGTCACATCTCGAACTCCTGTTCCAAGTCTCCCTTTAAAAAATACGCGTGTTAATGACTGGTCACAGAAGTGTGATCGTGAGGATTCGTGATTAGAATCTGAGGTGCTGCCATCTGCTAGACAACTCGCAAATTAGTGATAAAGTGTATTATTATAGGAATAGTGAAGTGATGAGCAATTCTTTAGTGTGCTTTTAGTGTGTAATGTTCTTGAATATATGACTATTTTTCCAAAGTAGTACAAATATTATCGGAACAGAAAGTTCCTTATTGATACAAAAATTTGCCGGACTAGAAACTTTAAATACGGCAAAATTTGCCGGAGCTCAATACTCGACCTTAAAAGAAACAAAATGTGACAAAGTTTTAATGCGAATTCCTGTAAGATTTTTTGCGAGAAACACGAATCTGCGACATCTAAAACGATATCTCGAATAGCTTCCGAGATATCGATTTTTCGAATTTACTTTATTTCTTAATGTTAAGTTCGATAGAGGATTTTTTACGAGAAAAAAGAAACGAAGAGTTTAAAATCGATATCTCAATTAGACCTCGAGATTTCCTACCTACTTCGTGAAGGGATGTAAAAAATGGAGGGACACTACGAAAGATGGAAGGGCTTGTCTGGGGGATGGGTGTCACTGAAGTCACTTTACCCCCGAGAAAGGGATATAAAGACGGAGGGGACTCTTGCAGAGGGGGAAGGTGTGGGATGGATGTCACCGAAGTCACTCTCCCCCAGAGAAGGGTTATAAAAACAGAGAGACGTCTGGGAAGGGAGAAGGGTGTCGCCCAAGACGCCCGAAAAAAATTTTAAAAACGGGGGTGATCCCTGTACACGGGAAAGGGGTGGGGTAGGGGGTATCGCCGAAGTCTCTCTCCCACAGAGAAGGATTATAAAAACGAAGGGACCCCTGAAAAGGGGGAAGGGTGCGGCGAGGGGTGGGGGTGCCACGGAAGTCACCCCCTCCCAGAAAACGGGTTTGAAAAACCAGGGTGACCGCTGGAAAGGGAAAAGGTAGTGGCTGGTGGACGGGTGACGCCAACTCACTCCCCCCAGAGAAGGAGTATTCAAAACAGGGGGGGGTGGAGGCTCTTGGAAATAATCTTAAAATACAAAAATCGATATTTCGAAAAATACGTGAGATATCAATTTGAAAGTTTCAGATTCGTGTTTCTCGCAAAAAAATCTTATCAGAATCATGAATAAAACTTTGTGGACGCGGATATCGTAATCTCCCCCCATTTTTAGATTCTCAAATTAAAGTATTTTCAAATAATAAAAAAACTGGAAAATTGAAAATGCAGGGCATAAAATGTGGAATCACTTAACCTAGAAGACAATTGACTGATAAAATTACGACTATGGTTTCCAATCTAAAGTGGGTGCGTAGAGTTTAGGGAAGTTTAATCGCTGTCGTCATTGATAATGATTTGTATGCACCAACATTAAGTTAAGCTCCAATTTAAACTGGATAGTATTCCTCGCGTCCCTGCTTTCTCGTTAAATTGCTTCGTCTCGAAAGTAATCACCGGCGCTTACTCAAAAGCTACACTTAACTCGATCACAAAAGCACTGAGGAGGACCATTCTTCGTCGAACTGTTTATTTCTTTTTTTGCAATTGTCCTCTTGTCTGACACCGGAACAATATGCAATTTCTACCGGGGCGATTAAAATTAATCTCTCGGTCATTTTTCTCTATCGTAGATACATAAAACCGATTTTTAAACTAGTCCAGACACCCTATGAAAAAGGGTCATTTTGTACGTTAATTGATATACCTTCAACTTTACTTCGGATTCTTATAACATATAGGTTTTTTTTTATTGCAACGAATCGATTTTCCGGACAAAAAAAAGTTCAAGTAAAAAATGCAGGTTTCAGAAAGATCTAAAAAATTACGGGTCATACGTTAAGGTTCGTTCATATTTTTACTTGAACAAAAATAAAAACCCTCCAAATCTCATTTCTTTAAATATGCAAGTATTTTTGTAATAGTCAAGCAACAAGTTTCAAGCTTCTAGAAAAAATGCCCCTTGTCAGTCCTTAAAATTATTCAAAAATTCAGCCCAGAATAATTATTACTTTTCCCAATAAGTTATTGGTTATTAAAAATTGACTTTTTTTCAACGGAATTTCTATATGTTTGGCCGATAGGATATCAACTAAAGTGGTTCATTGTACTCTATAAGAAATAAAATATCGAATACAATTAGCGCAGAGCGACTTTTTATAATTAAATTGCATAAATGTGGCTTCGAAAAGATGTTAATTTTTTTTTATAACAAGTGAAATAACTCTGTTAATTTTCATTTCGTAAAGCTCAAGTTCGTACCAAATACAGAAAAAGAGTTCTAATAATTTTCATGGAATTTTCGAAGTAATGCATTCTAATTTTATTTTTTATAATCGTGTCTGATTCACGGAAAAGGATCGACGCAATCGGTGGAGGCGGAGTGGGGGAAGCCGTTGACGCATGCCGGATTTGAATTCACGTGTTCAAATTGCAAACAGTTTTCATATATCAGCAACAAATTGACGAATCAAGATTTTTTTTATTTGCCTTAGCTTCCCGTGCTTGTTACAAATCTGTTGGTGACTATTTCATTTATCTTTTCTTATTTTGCCATTAAATTATTGTTTATTAAATTTTAAAGATTTACATTTGAAAAATTACTTTAGAAAAAAAAATTTTTTAATTCTTCAAATATTGTCTAATAAAATTAAAAATTGCAGCAGCAATAACTGTTTTTTCAACAAAAATGATTTCTTCCCGCCTCCCTCGCCATTGACGTATTGGAAAAATCAATTTGGGAAACTTGTGGCAAAGTATATAGCAACTGTCAAATGTATTTTATCCAGATTCCATTAGGTAAACATTGAAGGAGTCATTTAATTTGCTCATAAGGGAAAAATGTAGCATCTTTTTTAAGCTACTTTTAGGAAATTTAGCAATAAAAGTCGCTCTGCCGCTGAATGTTATTAATAATAAAACTCTTGTAGAGTACAATAACTCATTGCAGTTCATATCTTATCGGCCAAACATGTAGAAATGCCGTTGATAAGAGTCAATTTTTTAATAACAAATTATTTCTTGGCAAAGCTAATAATTATTTTGGGCGGAAGTTTCGCACAGTTTTTCATCCTAGTCAGGGCCCGTCATTTTTTCTTTACCTTAAGAGGGTTTATGTGATCCCTATGCGTCAGTCTGTACGAAATCCTATAAATCAACAGTAAAATTTCTTTAATATACATAGACGAATATATTTTTTCTTAATAGCGAAGAGAATGGCTTATATTAAAGTTTATTTATTTAAAGGGCGACACCGCATGCGGGCGTAAGTGCCAAAACCCAAATTTTACAAGAGACACCAAAAACTGTCTAACTTTCACGCAATTAATTTTAAACAAGAAAATGTGAAAACGGTTCGAGATATTGTTAGGCTTTATCGAACCGCGAATAAACATGTATGAGAAAGTCGTTGTCAAAGATCGGCGCGTGCCAAAAAACTCCAATTTTGACATATAAAAAGTTGCGTAGGGGAACATGCGGGGCAAAATGACGACAGGGGCAAAACAGGACAATGATTATATCTCCTTTGTGGTGTGACGCCATCTACTGGAAATTGTAGGAACTTCGTTTTGTGTCGTTCCCGAGATTTCCCATGTCAATTTGTTATAATTTTGTTGTTGTTTTTCACGTTATATGACGCATGGATCGTTTTCGCGCCCAGTTACAATTTTGACTGATTTTCAACTACACGTAAGTAACACAAATTTTTGTTTAATTAAAATTGCTTCAGCACTATTACTTTGTGTACTTAAAAGCCCTTTTTTTTGCGTCGAGGCGTTTTTTATCGGGACTATTATCGCGATTTTCAGGAGTCATATTGGAAAAAGTACTTTGGTGGCAGAATGGGCAGGGCCAAACGGGACACCGCGCGAGATGTAGTAGAGCGCACATTGCTTTCGATTTCTGCCGAATGCAAAAATCGAAGGTCGCGATTGTTTGTACTGTCTCGATTTTTTGATCGAACAGTGGCCCGATTTTGTTCATTTTTAAATGAAAAATAGACAATAAAACTTGTTACAAGAAGTTCTTGTAACTGTACTACTTATTTCTTTAGTCCTTTTTAATTAATTTTGTTTATAATACATTTTATTTTTTATTTAACAAAGCGTCCCGTTTGCCCCGTGCAAGGGGCAAAACGGGACGAAAAACTTTGTTTCAAAAATCAACACTGTAAAAAATAAAAAAATGGTACCACTTAGAATGGTAAAATTACCAACAAAAAATTGGTACAATTTTACTACTCTGATTATGGGATGAATACCACTTGCATGTTAGAAGTTCCAACCAATCTTGTAACTTTACTGCTTTCAGACTGACACTATAGCAAAGCGTTGTAGAAGTACAGTTTCTGCTTGTGAATCTGTGACTTTCAGAGTAGGTAATAAATGGACCTACTTTCAGAGTGTTGATTTTTTTGACGCTGGTAAAAGTACAGAAACTGTTAAAAATTCCTTTTTCCAACGTAATCTCACGTCTTGAAATTTGATCATTGATAACGAGCCGTACTTGCACATCTCTTAACGCAGTATAAGTACAAGTAATTGTAAAGTTTCAAAGTTGCGGAGAATAATGAAACAAATGGTAAAATTAAAATTATTTGTAAAAGAGTGTTTCAGAACGGTATAAATTATGGAAAATTTTATTTATAAAATTGATAAAAAATATAGTCTAAATATACAATAAAAGGATATATTAAGTTCAATAAATAATAATCTTTTGAAGAGGGGAATTTTTCCCTTTCTTTTAATATGAAATATATTTTTACAACTTTTTAAACTACAATTTATTATAACTTTGAGTAAAACATCCATCTGTTTTTAATTCCATATATCATATTTTGAATATATTTACATATAAAAAAAAAGAACTCGGAGCAACTCAGAGACTCAGAGTCGACTTCAAGTGACTTCGACAAATTATTGTGTTTTGGCTGTGACATTTTGTGCACATCGTTTGTCGTTTGCATGTGATATGTGCTTATGCATAGTTAAAAGATGTATTGAAAAAAAATGTATTCATTTATATTCATATATATGTTAATTTATTTTGTAATAATTACGTAGTATACCGAAACTAAAAAAACATACTGTATCATTAAACAAGAATTTTTTTATTTAAAAAATTGCTTTCTGCTGTATTCTTTATATGAACAGGAAATTTACAATTTCTAGTCAAATTACCATTATTCACATTTCTCATGTAGATGCTAAACTTACCATGTTGAATAAAAACACGAATATTTTTGGTTAGAATACCATCACCTGCAAATTCATAATGCATTGTAATTTTACAGAATCTGTCTGGAAACTTACATAACCTAAAAGTTGAATTCCATATTAAAAGTGGATATTCGTTTATGTCAGTGAAAACGTTACTTTGGGAGTAGGTAATAATCGGACCTACTGTGAAAGTGGTAAAATTACCAGAAATTTTTTTACAGTGAATAAAAAAAGTAGAACATAGCATTTTTTCAATGAAAAAATTTTTTTTTAGTACATTATTAGTTGTTTAAGACACAAATAGTGTTTGGTGCAGAAAAAAAGTATTTTATTATGAGAAAAAAATCCTGAAGCAAAATTGTGCCGTTTTCCCCATGTTCGCCTAACTGTTTTTTTTTTAATTTAGTACTATATAGAATTTAGTACTATATTCTTAGAACAGATCACACCGCAGTTTCCTGGTGAGAGAGGAGCCCGCGGGGTCGAGAGAGGTTTGCTCAACCATCCGTGACCACCAGCAGCGTAGCGACAATGGGGCAGTGCGTGGGTACTCACTCGCGTATATTGCGTAATATTATGCATTCCAATTAGAAATGGTTCACGCGGCACTGACTGTTTACGTTTGGAGGCCCTGGAAATAGTATCAAGGCCAGTGCGAGGAAAAAATATGTTATTACTTTATACAAAAAATACCAAACATGGATTTTGACCCACTTCTGATTCGAACTGGACTATAATCTTTTACAGAAACATGAATTAGGTAATAAAAATTAGATTATGTCAATAAAATGCATTTCCGAAAGGCACTTATGCCCGTATGCAGTGTCGCCCTTCATCTAATGTTGAATTAGTAAACAAATTGTTTAAACAAAAAGAAATTGCCAAAAACGGAAAAATGACTTTTTTCTAATTACTTGATTTGAAAAATTCAAACACGGTCTTGAAGAGAACTTTTTGTTTCATCAAGCTGCAAAAGCCACTGTTTTGTTCTTTGAAAAAAGTATAATTATTTTTGAGTTTGAATTAAAAAATTTGAACAAACTAAAATTTCATAAAAGTAAAGGAAAACACAATGAATCAATTTTTTTATAAGTACAAATATTAATGTTTTTATTCATTAATGAAAAAGTTATCATGAAAAAAAAACAGTTTCAGTACACAAATTACCTCCCTTAATCATTAGGGACGCAATTTTCACAGAGACCGGTGTTCCTCGCAAATAGGTCGGTGGCATGTTTGACAGAATACTCCAACTTTTTTTTTCAAAAACCCATAAAATTCTAAAATTATGCACGCAAATATTTTTTCAACTCAATGCTGTATGGTTATTGGAATACATTGCTTCTAAACAAAAAATGAAATTGACTCTTCTCTACAAAATTTATACATATAAAGGCGTATAAATTATGAATAAGGTCTCGACGCAAAAACATCACCTATAATTCCGGAAGCGTACTTTGGTCTCAATTTCGGGTCCTCAAATTCCCCACGGGCCCTGTATAGGTTTAAAAGTGGCAAGGGAAATATTTTTTGAAAGTTTGAAACTTGTTGGTTAATTACTGCTAAAATAAATGCATATATATATAAAAAAGGCGATTTTTGATGGTGGAGGAGAGTGGGGTATATAGTGTCGGGCTTTGAATGAAATGTTCTGTAAATTAAAATTGAAATGTAATTTTGATGTCTCTATTTTTTTGTGAGAAGCTCACATTATCAGGTTACATATGTCATTACTCTAAATCGTTTTTTAACTACGTCATCTTTTGACATTTAATCAATCTGTTGGTCTTGCATTACGATCAGCGTACCCCATATCATGGGGTATGGTATCCGTTATATCATTGCCGATTTATTTCAAGGATATGAACGTTGTAGAATAGAAAATGTACAATATAACAATTCTTGAGAGTATAATGTAACGAAAAGCAAATACTCGAGACATGATCAACACTAAATATATTTTTTCTTTTCAATCAAAGTAAAGTATGTCGCAAAACCTAGTTATAACATCTTATTCCTTGAAAATTCTATTCAGCGTATAAATATCTGCAACTGCCTTCAACATATATCTTGTTTGCCGACAGGTACAAAAGGCGCGAAAATTAAAAACAGGCATTGCTCAATAATATTCAAAATCCTATTAATCGAGTTATTGTTCAAACCATGTAATTAAGTTCACCCTAATAAATAAAGAGAATTGCTTGAAGTATGTGTTTAAATTGGGAAATTATAATTAGGAATGAAAATAACTTCATAACAATCAGTTTTAATATTTTTAGGTTATAATCTCAATGTTTATATGGTGATCTCTTCCAAAGGAATAAAACATGTAATTGCGCGGTTAAGTAAAGAGAATTTTATCAACTACATTTTTATAGAATATTATAATTGGGAATGGAAATACATTTATAACCTTTATAACGACAATTTTTATATTTGTAGGTTATAATCACGAATTTCACATGATAGTCTCTTTCAAAGGAATAAAACGTGAACTTGGTACTTACCATAACATTATTAAATATAACTTCAAAGCACGTTTTGATTTTCGTCATTATCTGTATAACTTTATTCTTAACAACTTCGAATTTTATAAGACAAAACAGACATGAATAAATTTCGTAGTTTTTCTACATTATCGATCAAACTGCCGACCTGTTATCAACCACTGTTAACATCTCCACAAAATTTTTCGGACATCATGCCCTGCATGTTATGTTGCAAGATTTGATTAATTTTAATATATTTAGAACGTTTATAAAAAAGAAGTGTTTACACGTATCGAAAAAATCTGGATCTTTGTACCGAAATTTCGGTAAAAATAGCCCCTTTTCCAGCTCTATTTGTACCAAAAAAATCCGGCTATTTTTACCGAAATTTCGGTACCCGTAGCCACGGCCTTATAAAAACAATTTATGATACCAGAAGTTCAAAGAAATACTCCACCTATTAGAATCTAAAATTTTCATTCTTCAAGTATTTCAAAATATGCCGTAAGTGCTTAATCAATAACATAATAACTCTTCTGAAACGTATTTTAAAACAAAAATTTCATTACACCACTATTTTTCCAAACTAAGAAAGTCATTTTATGCAAAAAACTAATATTAAAATCAACAAACGCAGGCATTTTTTGAAACTGACACCATGCCCCACACTGGCACCAAACCCCACTCTCGTCTATTAATTTTTTTCAATAAGTAAACAAATCAATAGATCAGATTAACTTTTTTCTGTTGGACAAATGGGTACATACGTTGTAATAAACAAAACATCTATTTTGCCATCTTCAACGATTCTTTACACATGCGGTGGCTAAGCATATAGGCTTTCGTTCTACATGCCAATACTATAAGAATCCGGAATCAAATTTCAGATATCAATTAACGTATGATTTTTCACAGGTCGCCTGGACTAAACACAATTTCGCAAAACTTTGAAACTCGAAACTTTCTTTAAAAATATTAATCTTTTTATATAAGCACTAACCTGATAAAGAAAGAATCCATCATTCCAACTGAACTTCCTGCTACTTTGGAGAAACCACCTTCTGAAACATAAAAAATATTTATTATTAGATTAGTGGCAAAGGTTAGGGGTCAACTTTGATGGGTCAAGGATTAAATTTTCGATGTTAAATGACAGACGTCAAGGTGAAAACCTAAAAAAACAAAGGTCAAAGGTCACGCGCCAAAGGTCAGGGCTTTAAGGTTAGGTCAATATTCTAGCTCATTTGGTTGCTTATAAATATAGTTGTGAATATTATTATTAGAGATAGAGTCAACAGATTCTTAACCTACAAATCTTATAATTATAATGAATCTTGAATAAAAGTGTTTTCTTTTTAAACTCCCGGTGCTCCACGCCAATGAGGCTAAAAATCTGAGTTTATATAAGTGTTCTCCTAAAATTCGCAATACATAAGCGTCTGAAACTTGGCACAAACATTCCTTATGGCTTGAGTAAGGTTAACCTGTCAAAAATTTGATACATCCTCTTCAGCTTTTGAATATTTATGCAAAATAAAAATTCTAAAAAGAGAATGTGAATTTCTATAAAAAAAATTAATAATTTATAAAAAAATAACTAAAAAATTCAAAAGTCAGAAAAAACTCCCGGTCTTACTGTTCTTTACAAAAATATAAATAGAAAAATTCTACTGAAAAAAAATTCTAAAAAAAAAAACTAAATAATTTTTCAACAAATTTGAAAAAACTCCTGGTCTTAGTATTCTTCACAATTATACGAATTAAAATATTTTGAAAAAAAATCCTAATTAAAAAAGTTATAATTACAAAAAAATGGTAAATAATAAAGCTGAAAACTACCAAATTTTGACGATGCTATTACAGTAGCGAATTTCATGAACACGAAACATTCCAAATAATTAACTATGAAAGAATAAAAAAATAATCAAGAAAAAATTTTCCGAATTGAAAAAATGCAACCACACCGGTGACGTTTTCTCCTTTGAATTTTGAACGTTTGTTTTTCATGAAATTTGCTCCTGTAATGGTATCGTCGACATTTGGGAGTTTTCAGCTTTATTATTTTATAATAATAACTTTTTAAATTAAAAGCATTCTAAAAAATATGTTCTTATTGATATGGTTGTAAAGAACACTAAGTAAGACTGGGACTTTTTTCAAATTTTTAAGTTTTTTTAAAAATAAATTATTTAGATTTATGTAGCATTTTCTTCAGTAGAATTTTTTCTATTTATATTTTTGTGAAGATCACTAAGACAAGGAGTTTTTCCAAATTTTTAAGTTTAAAAAAAAATAAATTATTCAGTTTTCTGTAACATTTTCTTTAGTAGAATTTTTTCTATTTATATTTTTGTGAAGAACACTAAGACCAGGAGTTTTTTCAAATTTTTTCAAATATTAATCGCTACATCGCTATAGGGGGAGGTTGAGAATCATTGTAAGCCATCGTGGGGAATGGACGATAATCGTCATTTTATAACGGATTTAACAATGCTGGTCTCGTGCCGGCAGTGACCGTCCATTGTCTTCTTCGATGATGAAAGTCACGTTATTAAGTACTATAGCTTTTGTGATACACCACAAATCTCACACAGTAGCATGGGTGTAAATTTATATCTCAATTAAATGAACCTATGACAACTATAATATCCATTAGTTTAAAATAAAACGACTACTAGTATTATACATTACGAACATTATAACAATTTGAAAATTTGAAAATCAGTTTAATTAAAAATTTTGATATATTTAAACAATGTTGAAGATCTAAATCGTCCAATTTCACATACTGAAATTTCAATTTGAAATTTATTTTTTTGAGCTTCAAAATATTTAAGGCACGCATCAATTTTTCAATTTTGAAAGACTTTTACTTTATAAAGGTTCATTTCTGAAAATTGTGTTCTCGACATTTCATTCTTTAAAGCTTGGTATTTGAAAATCCAATGGAATTTGAAAAGTTTAATTTAAAATATCGTCAATTATGAGTATGACAGTATTTTGATATAGAGCAGATAATAATAATTGAAAATGTTACTTTTTTATTTATAATATATTTGAAAAAATAAAATTAAAAAAAAAAATAAATTAAAAAAAAATCTGCTTAGTTTACAATTTTTTGAAAAATTACGAAAAACATGTTTTCTCTTGATTGAGTCATATATACACATTTTGAAACAAGTGTAAAAGTGAGAGTGTATCAATATTATAGGATTGGATATTATAGCATTGACCTATAATATTGATACATTTTATTGAAGAGTAAGGAAGCTATGGTAATGCATAATATTTGAAAACACTGTTTTTTATAGTAAAACTTTTTTCACTAACATAAAATAAAAAATTGATGCAAGAACGGAAAAGATACCTTGATTCGAGGCAAATAGATTGATCTATAATATTAATACACTTTATTGAAGATTAAGGAAGTTATGCTCACTTATAATATTTGAAACATCTGTTTCAAACAGAAAAACATTTTTCTTCGACATAATTCAAAGTTAACGCATGAGTAGAAAAGACTTTTTGATCATAAATTGTCAAATAGAATAATTCTGACAATTTTTGTAAAGAAATCATAAAGCTGGGAAAGGGATAGGGTGCGACAGAACTTTTCCCTTCCCTTTTCCAGCTCGAAAAATTATCATTTCGAATACAAAATTTGATTTCTTCCTTAGTCTTCAATAAAATGTATCAATATTATAGGTCAATCGATTCGTCTTGATTCAACACACATTTTCTATTCTCACATCAACTTTAAATTATGAGAATGAGAAAATTTTTACTATAAAAATCGTTTTTTGATATGATATAAATGACCATAACTTCCTTACTCTTTAACCGTGTTTTCAAATACTATGCATTACCATAGCTTTCTTACTCTTCAAAAAAATGTATCAATATTATAGGTCAATCGATTCGTCTCGAACCAAGGAATCTTTTATCTTCTTGCATAAACTTTGAATTATGTTAATGAAAAAAGTCTACTAGAAAAAACCGATTATTGTATTAGACATTTTCAAATTGAGGAAGGTTTAATTAAATGAATTAAAATTTTTTGGAAAATGTTACCATTACAAAGATTCTCTATGAGGAAGCAAAAATTAATAAAACTTCTTGAAACTTGCAAAGTAAATCCCAAATACATCTTTGACACAAAATTGGATAATAATTTTGCAGTTAGTAGACAACTACATAAAAATTCGTTAATATAATTGCAACTGCCAATGAAATAGTCAATGAATCTAATTATTAGTTGTCAACTCCAACCGAGCAAGTCACGCCTACCCTGAAAGGGAAATGGCTTAATGGTATATAATAAAACTGTTTGTGGCATTTCAATCCACTTGCGAATAAAATTTATCTTTGGGGTTTTCCGTGTGACAATAAACCGAAAAATTACCGGTAATATTTTACTAGAATTCAAGACAATCAACATAATTTATGCAAAACAATATTCTATTTGATTTCAATTAGTAAACAGTAGCAATTTGCTTGAGGTTTGCATTAATCATGAATTCCGACTGATATTTACTATTCGGAGTTAAAAGTGGTCTGAACTATACTACCATATAGGGCTGAAATTGATCACCTATGTGAAGCTGTTGTAGAGTGTCAAGTGACCTAATGACATTTCAATATAATTTTATGAAGTGAGGCGAGGCGAGTGGCAAATGTACGCACACAAATGTTAATTGAAATTGCAAATATGCGGAAAATCCAGGCAATGCGAAAGTCCAATTAATACGCCTCGCTTAACTCATTTTCAGGTTTTGAAAATCAGAGGCAGCTATTACGTATTGATATTGAGTTACTTCCTATATATAACATGTAGCTGACCCAGTTTAATTATTTTCCCTCACGAGCAGATGTTGGTCGCACAATCAGAAATGTATGTAATTGAATGGAAGTCCTTTGTGGCCTTCAAGGTGAAGAGATTTCTTCTTTCGGTAAGCAAGTCTCTCATCCCCAACTTTACAGTAACAGAAAAGAATCTCAAGCAGAAATATCTTTGAGTAGAAGAAATAAATTATGTAATTTTTGAAAGTTCTTTCGGATATTCTGAGAGCGTTTGAATCTCGAACTTGGGTGAAGACCTCTTTCATCATATCAGGAAAGATGCGAGTAATTAAAATTGAGGACTCGGCAATCGAAAACATTGTCACGTCTGCGAATTATGTCTAAAAGCCTTACACGGGTTTGCCTCTGTGAGTCTATGGTGCTCGTTCTGTCTGGAGTCCTTCTACGAGGACCCATACGTGACTTTAATTTTGATATGAGAATGAAGCAAGCTCGATGCAGCGTCGGCAATGTCGGCAAGTCTGTCTATATTGTCTTTCTTGTGGGGTGCCAGAAGTGCCACCCAGGGACAATTACTATACCCTTTTCCCATTCTATGAAGCCAATGTGTCCGCCTAAAAAACCCATTCAATTCACGAAAACTCCAAAAAACCGACCTTCTGGTCCAATAATTGGGAGATAATAATGTTTATGGGTGATTACCAAAATGTTGACCATTTTAGACCATGATAATTACGGGTTAACAAGGAGTCTACGTACCCCTAAGCGCTGCGCGCGCTTACCCCCCGGTAAGGTTTTTCATTAAGTGAGCGTCCATTTCTTGCGTAAGGATTTGAAGGAGGCATAGAATTTCTTACTAATTTCTCCTCTTTATAATTATTTTTTTAATATATGCCTTGGAAATCATTTCAAAAACTGTAGAAATCTCTTCAAATAGTTTGCGATTCCGTAACATCTCAAAATCTCTTAATGTCCTTTGGAATCCTGTGAAATCATTGAATACGCTCTAAATCTTTTAAAATCCGCTAAAATTCCTTAAAATGCCAAAAATCTTGTAAAATCCCTTGAAAGCCTTTCAAATCACTGAAAATCTTTTAAACCTCGTTTACAGTGAAAATAATTGATATCTTTTTGAAATATCGAGTGAACATATGAAATCTTACGTAAGAGAGAGAGAGAGAGAGAGAGGGGGAGGGCACACAAATCTTACGAATCTTTTCAATAGGGGGGGGGGGGGGCTAAAATTTCAAAAATCATCCTTACGTAATTAATGGACGTTCTCTGAGGTATATTACGGTATCTCAAGTAATGTATTTTTTCCAATTCAATCTTAAATTAATTGAATAAAATATTTTAATTAGGATACCTTTAGGGTGAGTCGTGATTTTTGAAGTAAAGGTGGCGAGATCTTATCTGGTTGGGTAGAGGAGAGATTGTGTTCCTGCTTACGCTATCGCGAGCACTATCGCGAATTTAGCAATAAACAAGCAAGCCCTTTCTACCCTGGCTCTAGGTAAAGAAGGGGTTAATGGAAAGGGGATAGATGTATTTCCATACCTCTTCTTCTCGTTCATTAATATTGCTGTTTTCATATATTGAAGACAAGCAATTGTGGCTTACTAAATTAAGGCTTACACTTTGAAAGAAATGTTTAGAACCTTCAAGAATTAACGCAATTTAAAATAGTCTAATTATACAGTTTAAATGACAAATTGGTCATTCAATTTGCAACCTTCGCAATCACAAATTGTACCAATTTTTATGTTTTGAATTTAAATTTTATAGAAATTTCAAAAAGATGAATTTTTTTAACAATTTGTACATCGCACGATCTCAGGCGATAAAAATATTTGTTATTTGTTGCTCAGAAAACCGGATACCATATTCGCAGACTTCATTATTTGCGCACAGGACGAAAAGCGTCGATGCAGGTGAACAGTATTTGCTCTAAAATCTTTTATTTTTGATAGCAACACTGATGCGAGTTCAGCGTGGTAATTGGAGGGAAAATCGAATTCCTCTTGTGGAAGTCACCACAATGAATAACAGGGTTTTTGGTTGTTCTGGAATTCCAGTTAATGAATAACAACATTCGGAAATCGAGGCAGAAGGAGCGATGGAATTGGTCTTTCCAAACTCGGTATATGTGGTTATCGATTTCGTTCCAGTATTTTCTACAAAATTGACTCAATGTGTCACTCAAGCTTACTTATCTTCTGATGAGGCACCATCAAACGAATAGAATGAAAATCCGTTACCCATATTGGTAATTCATAACAAAAACTTTTTACCTTTTTTATCTGATAGAAGCTTTACAAAATACTGAATAGAATCTATAAAGTATTTCTTTGATGCAAACAAATATTCTGATTTCATAAAGGAACTTCACATAATTGCTTATTATTAGCATGACATCTTTTCTTTAATGATGTTGTAGCTTACATAGCATATTTTTATTTTGAAATATTGTGATTTTAAATTGGACTTTTAGAGTACAATACGAGTACTATGGATTTCCAGGAGATCTCTTTATATTTAAAAATATCTCATCGCTATCAACGTGTATGAAATGAGGAATTAGATCTAAGAAATAAAACCAGATACGCCCATTTTCTTAGATCACGCCCACGCCTCTTGAAGATGCCCACTTTACTGGGTACCGCCTCTTCACCACATCAGTGGTTGCACAAACTTTTCTCGGACATTTTCCTAGCCAAGCCGCGCGTCACATGAAGGCTACCTCTTTAAGCCAATTTATTTGACGATGTCCCTTGGTCGCGGCCATCTTCCTTGGTCATACCTGTTTTTACTGACCACGCCCTGTTTTTACTGACCACGCCTTATATTTACTAACCATGCCTAGTTTTCATTGGACACGTCCATACATTTTGGCCACGCCTCTTTTCTGTAGCCCAGCACCTTCAGTTATATCTTGAAAAAGATTTATGACTGATTTTAAAACTGATTGAAATAATCGGTGTCTATAATAATTATTAAACACGAGGAGTAAGTATTGGATAAAACTAAAAGGTGTTAAAATCCCATGGCAACAAGAAACGGATAGTATCCCTCGTTTTGCGTGTAACTATAGTGCCATAGAGATGTTCAAGAGTTCTTGATGAAGTACCGAAGAAACTTCACGGTCCATGGCCAACAATGGAGAAAGCAACGTGTACGACAATGAACAAACATACACGCACATAGCCAACCCTAAACACGTGACGAGACGTAATGGGGTGTTGCCCTCTAACCACCCTGTCTGCAAGGCATGTCGGGAAACACAGAAATGCGCTCTATGTTTACTGCAAAATGCTTCCCTCAGTCTCTCACATTAATATTTTCAGATTTTGATTAAAATAGGAGTAAAAAAAAACATTCCAATCATTAAAATTAATTGAAATGCAGAATAAAATGACTGAATATACAAGAAACAAGCGGTTTTTGCTTTTTACTCATTGAGATTGAATAATGGAGTATGTATAATGGATAACCGATTCGAATCAGTAAGGATTTTCACCGATTAACAGTGAAAACTCACTGAATAATCAGCCGAATTCGAATGATTATTAAGTGGCTTTTCAAGTAACTAAGCTGTTCCAAGTCACCAAAATTTTGATTCATTAATTATTTTTCGAGATCTTGCACTTTTAATAGAGAAAAATCGATTTTTTAATCATTTAGAAGACCTAAAGCTTACATTATCAAACCGATTTGTACACAACGAATTTGTACATCAACATAACTCCGCTAGATGAATATCTAAGAAAATGCAAAAACTTTGTATAGTTATATTTTCTTTTGTAATATAAATATTAATTATAAGCATTATACTGAGCCAAGTAATGAATATTCTTATTACTTTGAAACCAGTATTTTATTTAATAAAAATTCTGTGAAACCGAAGTTACCAAGTAATTCTCAAAATGTGTGTAATATTATCAAAGTAAATAAAAATTTAAATTTAGATATCTTTTAGGTTTACTTGGAAAACTTTGATTTCACAAACTGTGTTGATATGCGATTATGCATTACGCATAACATCATAAATTATGGTTTAAAAGGCTTGAATTACAATCAAATTTTTTCGTATTCTTGTGCAAACATTGTATATGAAACTGTAAAGATTTTTGCTGATAAAAATCTCCAATCAGTGACGAAGACAAACGAATTATATACAATCAATATAAATCTTAATTCATTATATGAATATTAAAGAGGAAAATTCCATTAGTACATTTTACTCGCTGAGTTTTGCCTCGTAAAATTTGTTATTTGAAGTGTCCAACATTTTGTAAAAAATGCTGACAAAAACTTTATACCACTTAATTATCTTTGGTATTCTTTCTCAAGGATTTACGACTTTATCAGAGGAAAATTTTAGTAAGTTAACTAATATACACTACCGCTCAAAATTGTGCGTCCACTTACGAAAATCGGATTAAGGGGTCGTCCATAAACTATGTTACTAATTTGAGGAGGGGAGGGAGTCACCAAAAAAACTACGGTTAGTAACAGTTGGGGGGGGGGGGCTCCAGTGAAAGAAACTTGACGAACCAGATAACGTTTTGTAGGTTTCTTGATGATAAATTTTTAGAAAGTTTGCGACTTTTGCGAAAGATGTCCCTGCAATGGTACAGTTCAACGGCAACTTAATAAATTTGAAAATCACTTTCAAATTTCAGACTTCACTCTCTTTCCCATAACTCCCTCATTTCTCCTTATTTAAGAATATTTGTTTTTCCACTTTTTCAAGAAATTTCCTGTTTTTCTCGATTTTTCGTTTTAATTTTTTTGCTTAAAAATTATACTACCGTTAAACTCGGACATGCGCGCCCGGAGTTAGTCTTTCCGAGAATTCACGCCGCGCCGCGGGTATAGTAAGCGCTGTACCCTAACGGCCTACCTGTCCAACTGCCTCATGACGTTGTGACAGTTCACTCGAAGCAGGAGGCACACACATAGTAAATAAGCACGATGGCGAGCTCAGGTAGACCAGCTGTGAGGCTCCGATGCCTACTGAAGCCGATGGGACTGATCCATGATGATCGGATTATTTCGTGCGAT
This sequence comes from Andricus curvator, assembly GCA_932195095.1. NCBI lineage: Eukaryota > Metazoa > Arthropoda > Insecta > Hymenoptera > Cynipidae > Andricus > Andricus curvator. The sequence continues at coordinate 271,494 of CAKNYM010052130.1, read as the reverse complement.
TGAATAAGCATGTCTTTGACATTGATAACAGCACCATCTGACATGCGACTATATATCGCGAAATAGTATCTCGAAGCTATTGGAGCAATTTTAATGAAAAAGAGCAGTGAATATCGATTAGTTTGAATCAAAAATGTTGTACTATGGTTTAAAATTAATTATTTACTATAAGATTTCTTGTTAATATTTAATTGAAATTTGAATTTCTTCTGATTTGGTGGCGCTGTCGTTGACTGTCGTCAACAGGCTCTACGATTCGACAAAGAAAACAAAGAAGAAGTATTGGAGAGAGAGAGAGCGCGTAGAAACAGAGGTCCGATCAACTTCAGACATCGGAGTCCCACTGTAGTGTTTTGTAATGTCACACTGTCAAGTGTTGACGTTAGAATAGTGAAAAATGTGTTTTTCGTGGACAGTTAATCTGATATTTATAAAACTGAGTATTTTTCTGTTAAATAACTTCTTCATATGGCTGGTTATGAAGCTGCGTAATGCGTTATGCGCTATACGCAAAAGTGCGTGCTTCCCACTTCAAGTGTTTTTCCGGAAGTGTTTCGCTTACGCATATATAGTTGCTGAATATTGATGTGTTTTTGAATGCTGCTGTCTTCAAATGATTTAAGCAAGTGAGAAATAGAGTATCTGGACCGATTATTCAAGAGAAAGCTCATTTTAACGTGTAGCAACAAACTTTCCTCCTCATTTCCGTTAACTATTCAGTCTACCTTTGTCTCTTTATTAAAAAAAAAAACAATTTTCAAAATATTTTTTACGACGCAGTAAAATCCATCGGAAACAGTTCATATGCCAATGACTGTTCACGTTCGGGGTCGGTCTATGTCCGGTTCAGTTATGTTCGGTAAGGTCCACCGTCAGACCCAAAACCGCGGCTATCTCCGAGTATGACTGTATTTAGTTGAAATTTTATTTATTTAGTTGAAAATGCAACTACTTTTTTTAAAATCATCTTTTTTGGTCAAAAATTTAACAACTTCGTTGAAATTTGAACTACTTTGTTTAAAATTTACAAAGTGTCTCGTCCCGCAATTCGGGAGTCAATCCCCTTTTTCAACTCCCCCAATTTTTCGGGACCACTAGACACAGACAAAAATATATCTTTTTGGTTGAAGATTCATCTCTTTGGTTAAAAATTTAACTATTTCGTCGAAAATTCGTTTCTTTTTTGGTTGAATATTAACTTTTTTTAACTGAAAATTTAACTATAACATTTATAGTTGAAAATTTATCTTTTTTAGTTAAAAATCAACCGTTTCGTTAGAACTTTATCTTTTTTAGTTGAAGGGTTACAGTACAGAACAAGATAATGAAAATTTTTCCGAAAATGGGCTTTTTGCATAAAAAATTCTTCAAAAATCTAATACATATTTTGTTAAATGGATTTGTTCGAAATCTCGTTTTTAAAAAAGTAAAAAAAAATATGGGTGATTCAAAACCAGACAGCCGATTCTGTACTTGTCTCTCATCTTCTTCTTCTCCTTTTTTTTTAAATTTCCTAAACTGTTTCGTTTTTTTTAAACCTTTTTCTGACCATAATTCTCTTCCTAAAAGTTTTTCAATACAATAAAATAATAAAACGCTTCTCTTTTCAAAGAAAAAGCACTTAAATAAAACTATTTTTGCCGTGCAATCAGAAACGATATATTTTTAAACTATTATAATTATTTACAAATAAACATATACCTTTCTTCTCTTTATACATCTTTCAGCGAAAACTCGTATGTTTCAGTGCGATACCGTCACACTAAATCTTTATTTTCCCGGAACAGAATAATTTTCTTGGATGAAAACTTTTTTATTCTTATTCAGCTTCCCCATATCTCGGGAGCAAATTTTTATTATTTTTTCAAATTGAAAAATAGATTTTTAGTCGCTATCCAAAGACGATTTTTAGAACCTATGAAATTTGAACGTCCAAATTCTTGAATAATTTACTCGGAATTGGTTAAGTTTTTCTGATCAAACTCATCTTCTCTCAATTTAGTAACTCAACATCTCAGAAGAAAGTTTTCATTTTTTGTTTGAACTGAAAATTACACTTTTTGTCGTTATTTGCAGCCGCTCGGGAGTATAGATTTGTTTTATCTGTAAATGGTGATTCCGATTTTACAGAATGTTATTACGCTCTCCTGAAAAATTCCGATTTTGTTGGTTACCTAGTTCTGTACTGCAACCCTTCAGTTGAAAATCCATGTATTCTGTTGAAAATTCGTATTTTTTGGTTGAAATATCATCACTTACACTTTTTGTTGAGAATTCATCTTTTTTGTTTGAAAATTCAACTACCTTGTTGAAAGTTGAACTAGTTTGTCAAAAATCAATTTTGTTGAGAAGATTCATCATTTTAGTTGAAAACACATTTTTAGGGTGGATAATTTAACCAGTTTTTTAAAATCTAAAAATATAACTTACATTTTTTGTTGAAATTTTATATTTTTAATAGGAATTTTTAAGAAATTAGTTCAACTATCAACCAAGTAGTCGAATTTTCAATCAAAAAATATTAATTCTCAACGAAAAATATAATAGTTAATATTTCAACAAAGAGAACTATCTATTTTGTTGAAAATTCGTCTTTTTGGGTAAAAATTTAATCTTTTTTTTTTAATTCATCTTTTTGGCTATGGACACAACCATTTTGTTAAAAATTTGCCTTTTTGGTTCAATTCAACTGATAGAAAATTTGTTTGTTTGTTGTAGAAAATTAATTTTTCCAATCGAATATGTAACTAATGCATTTTCGGATGAAAACTTATCTTTGTAGTTAAAATTTAACTATTTTGTTAAGAATTTGTTCTTTTGGACGAGAATACAACTATTTTCATAAGTTTTCTTTGCGGTAAAAAATTCTACCCACTATAGAACAACTCATGAGAAACGGAAACACCCGTGTGGAAAAATTTCGTGGCGCTTGCCGGGCGCTGGACAGACCATCTTGTGTCTGTTCAGACGCTGGACAGACGGTCTAATAGCGCCGCTGGCCAGAAGTGTAACGCCCTAACCATGAGATGGTCTAGATTAGACGGCGCTACCAGCCGCTGATCAGCTCGTCCAGACTAGACCAGCTAATCAGACGCTGGACAGACGTGTAACGCTTTTACCATGCGATGGTCTAGATTAGACCATAGAAAAACTGAAGGTAAAAAAGTATAAGAATTACAGAAATAGTCTATAATTATACTATATTGACGAAACATAATCCTCTTCTTTGATCGCAGCAGCCGGTACCCTTCCCAATCCTTCCTTCCTCTGCGCTAGCCGCTAGGTAAGTATGCTTTGCTTCGCGTCGACTGCTGTCTTAAACACTCGACGCGTTATTTCTATTGCGAGAGAGGCGGCGCGTCGCGCCCGGGCAGTTTTCTCCCGAACTACCAGCTCAGAGCGGCAAGATTCAAATGAAGCCGGTATCAGTTTATTTTTAAAGTTATATGAACGTAATTCTTCTAAGACTCATAACAAGAATTCAAAAACATTTTTGAATATATCAGATGTGTCGAAAAAGAATCTATAAAATTTTAAAGACAATTTTGTTATTTTACAGAATTTTACAAAATATTCGGAAAAGTTAGAGTCAGTGTGAAATATATTTAAGAGTTTTAGAAGTTAAGAAGAGACCCAAAAGCCCGTCGTTTTCGCAACTCATCATTGTCCATCTCAAAACTTGTTGAAAATCTTGCTAGAAATAAATTCAGTACGATGTAAAGACATAGATATATATCTGCCTCTCTGGTCTTTTGTAGGTTAGGTTGCAATTTCACAAAAAATAAATTTACCTTATCTGATAACTGTATATTATATTGATCGACAATTACCGAAAAACAGTGTGTATACAAACCTAGATACGTTGTCAATGACGTCAACAGAAAACGATCCTGCACACTTTACTTCGAAGTTTTCCCAATCATGTCTGTCTGCTGAGGATCACACCAGACCGTCATGATAGCACTTAGATATTTCCAATCCAGATCGTCTGAGTGGGGCCAAGCCAGACCGTTTCGACGACACTTTGAAAATTTTTCAATCGAGTCCGTCTGAGAGGGCCAAGGCCAACACCCTGTCAGACCGTCTTAAGTAGACGGTCTAGATTCGGACTAGCCAGCCGGTCTCTCTACTGAAGACTGCCACGAACTAGATATTTTCAATCCAGACCGTCTGAGAAGGGCCAAGCCAGACCGTTTCGACGACACTTTGAAAATTTTTCAATCGAGTCCGTCTGAGAGGGCCAAGGCCAACACCCTGTCAGACCGTCTTAAGTAGACGGTCTAGATTCGGACTGGCCAGCCGGTCTCTCTACTGAAGACTGCCACGAACTAGATATTTTCA
>CAKNYM010052130.1:242175-267143 GCA_932195095.1 Andricus curvator | reverse complement strand
CAGACCGTTTCGACGACACTTTGAAAATTTTTCAATCGAGTCCGTCTTAGAGGGCCAAGGCCAACACCCTGTCAGACCGTCTTAAGTAGACGGTCTAGATTCGGACTGGCCAGACGATCTCTCTACTTAAGACTGCCACGAAATTTTTCCACACGGGCAACGCAGAATAAACGTGAAATCCGTGTATAGCCAACGGCTTCATTTTTTCTGAGGGGGGGGGGGGTAAAGAAAAAACTACGGTTGTTAATGTGGTGGCGGGTGAGGGGTCACAAATATCCCAAAACTAGTAATGGTGTTTATGGATGACCGTTAAAAACAGGCTTGTTTTTGAATATATTAATTATTAATTTTCATGAATTTTCTAGATGAATCATCGCATTTTCATGTTCGAAGGAAACGTGTAATTAATATATCGCCGACAAGAACTAGACGCGTGTCACTTCGCCAAATTCCCTACATGGTCAGTGTTTATCAAAATGGAATTCCTATATGTGGAGGCAGCATATTATCATCAAATACTATAATAACTGCTGCTCACTGTGTTTATCAAATTTCAATATATAGGGTTTTTTCTGATACACTAAATATCAATGGTGGAATTCTTCATAATGTAACAACAAAGATAGTACACCCAGATTATCGAATGTATAAGCCTGCGAACGATCTTGCTTTACTTAGGATTTTGCCACTAATAGATTTGAACAATTCATATAATCGAAATATTGTTATTCATAATGGACCACTACCACAAGATGCTATGGGTACTGTTAGTGGCTGGGGATGCACACGTATTTTACGGTAAAAAAGAGCAGAAAAATTTATTCTTAAAGTGATTTAACCAATTTTTTAAGGTGTTTTCAAAATGGTGGCTTTTTGAATTTCAGAAACTTGGTGGTTCGTCCCAGACAATTACAAGCAATCACCGTACCTATAATTGATCATGAGGTGTGTCGAAATATCTATAGAAATTTCCGAGTAGTTACAATTAAAGACATTTGCACCTTTGACGGGAAAAAAAGTTGCAGCCATGGCGATTCTGGAGGACCTTTAGTTGTCGATGGTCAGTTAGTTGGTGTCTCGGCATGGCGGAAACCTTCTCCGAGTGGTTTAGAATATCCTGATGTTTTTGTGAACTTGTTGCAGCCTGTATATAGAAACTGGATCAAGTTACACATTCCACAACAAATTTGAAGTCTATTTCAAATACCTGTTTAATTTCGTACTCGCATATTTTACTGGTAATTTTATCATCTGATAATATGTATACATCCAAATGAAAAGGGACCAGATCGACGCATTTATTTGAGGAGTTATAAGCGTTTATGTGAGTCAATGTTGAAATGGTCAATTAGTTCTTGGTGACATTATACTCAAGTCCCAGAATTGACTTTAAATGCACTTTACTCGAAAGGCGATTTTTCGAAGTTCTAAATTCAAAACTGCCCCGGGGCCTCATTTTTCCACATAGACTAGAGGGTTCGTTCTGGGCCTACAATGCCGGAAATTTACCCGGCAACATGGCATTAAATGGACGTATACATATTTAGATATAAAAAACAAATTAAAAACAATTGAAAAATGTTTACAAATAATTTGACAAAAAGCTTGAAAATTGTTTTAAAATAAGAGAGAAATATCACTATAAACTGCCAAGTTTTTTTTCAGCGTCAATATTTATTGCCCTAGTGTTAGGAAATCAAGAAACCAACGTTTCAATGCGATTATTATATTTGGTATAAATGTGACTACTTTATTAAACTCATAAATAATAATAATTTAAATTCGTTTATTGTACCAGCATCTGGCAGATGATAATTTCAGATTGAAAGTAATAAAAGATACACTAATTATTATTACCACTACTAATACACGTATGTGCAAGCATTAATTTTGAAGTGATGTAACTGGAATTCTCTCAAGACACGTGGGAATAATTTCTTAAGCAATTTTTTACGGGAAAACAAATCAGTTAACAAATTTCGGATTCCCTGGGGGTATTGTCATTATAAAATAAAATGTATGCGAATTTGAGCTATCATCCATTAGCTAGAACATCCGACGACACAGAATTACGTAAATTTTCAAATCTATTTTTCTAACATATTTGAATTATAATTCGACTCCAGGAACTCAAAAATGCTATTTTGCCAGTATTGGTTGTTTTTGTAAAACCTTCCTCTGGGAAGAAAATTTATTTGTTGTCTATGAGAATGCAAAGACTTCATAAAATAATAAAATGATAGGTGTATTCACTATACTGAATACAGCCATAATACTTCGCAGCGGTATCTTTAGATAATAAGGTGAAGATTCAAAAATATAGAAATCCCTTTTCATAAAAAAGTGGAATACACAATATTCTAGGAAAGATAAAAATAAATTATTAACTTATGACTCAATTTTGTTGAATAATTTCCAAATTTCTTTATATCTCACAATTTTAAAATACCCAAGAAATATTTTGAATCTGTCGCAAGACTAACTTAGAGTTCTGCGTTAAACCCCAAAGCTCCGAAGCTTAAGAAGTCTTAACCTTTCCCCTTCTGCATATTTTTATCTTACTTTATACTTGAAGTGCTTTTTCGTTTACTTTTATTTTTTGTATATCTCTTATATAGTAGAAAAATATACACATATGCACATCACGGTGGTCCAAAAAACTCTTTTTTTATTCTTTATTAAATGACACTCCCGCAAAGTTTTTCTTGTGGTGTCAATATGAACCATAATTTTTTGCAGATTCGAAAACAAAATTTAGGGGTTCCCCAAGTCGGATTTTGTAAATAAAATGTTAATTTTTATTTAAATAATCGCTGTTTGTGGATTTTTAGGTCGACATGAGTCTAGAATATTATTTTGAGTGAAATACAACACTTAAAGTTTTTACGGAAATTGAGTAAAAGTACTTAGGGATGAAAAAACGCAAGGTAGAGAAAAGTACGTATACAGCTTTTTTAGAAGTTTTTAAGTTGAACAACTTTGCTCTCTTACGTTTTTTCGTATCTTGTTTTGTTATTGCTTTGATATTGAAATTTAATAAAAAGATCTATTAAAATCAAGAAGAAAAAGTCAAATATCAATATTGGTTTAGATACTGCAACACTTAACAAAAAATGTCAAATTATTTATAAACTGCGTCTGTACCCATTACGTGACACTTATATTTCTGATTTGAGAAAAAAAATTCCACAAAGTTATGAATATTTGAATTTTGACATCCATTTCTCAAAAAATCACAATTTTTGTCTTTAAAATTCTATATTTCTTTATCTAATTCAGCATTTTTCTAAATATTGCAAAAAATAAAACAAGTGGGGTTTTGCAGAAAATTTTCCATAATTTTTCAATTTCGAATTTTGAAAAATGACCAGAAGATTTTCTTAAAAGCCCACCTTTTTTATTTTCTGCAATATTTTTTTCAAGTTTCTGCTTAAAGAAGGCATCTTATAAGCTTTATGGATACTAAAACATTTTATAAGCCAGGAGATTTTTTTTCTAAAAATATTATTTTCGCATTTTTCTTCTAAATGATGTAAAATATCACAAAAGAGCAAGAGGCATTTTGTGCAGAACTTTTTTAGATATGTGCAAACTTTTTTGTTGAAATTTCTTTGTATGTATCTTTCGTCGTTTCCGAGAAAAATGCAATAAATTGATTTAAGAAAAAAATTCTTCTGACCACAAAATATACTTAGCTTCTTGAAAATTTAGAGGATGTATTCCTTATAGAAGGCTACAGTAAGAAAAAATGGAGAAAAATTTTAAGTGTCAGTTTTTGTTAAAATCGATTTTTTATATTTTTAACCAAATCGTCGTCACTTTGTTTATTTTCAAAGTTTTTCAAATTTTCCGAGGGATTGCTAAGCTTTTCCATACATTTTGTCGGAATTTTCGATATCTTGTATAGTTTTTGAAATTGTACGTATTTTGTGTAAGAAATGGAAATTCAGAGAGAATATGTAACTACAGACTTCTCATTAAAATTTTATGTAAATCAGTTGGATTAATTAGGCTGCAGAGGTGAACACAGGTGAAAAGTTTAAATGTTGTATTTTTGTATCATAATTCAACACTAATGCATTTTCAATCCAAACTTTCTACCTAATATTTAACCTAGAAATCTATGGCAGCATGTTCTCGATATGTATTGCAAGAATTTCCGATATTTTGAATAGTTTTTGAAATTTTACGTATTTAGTGTGAAAAAATGTATAATGTCTAATGTAGCTTTTTAAAATTTGTTTGAAAACTTCTGTAGGGCATTTTATTAAGAAGTTTCTTTATATATTTTATTATGAATCAGTTTTCCTAAATTACTTAGCCAACTTTGACTTCACAAATTTATATAGTTATACTTTTGGCTGATTTTTCGCAACTATGCCAACAGCCATACCACGCTGAAAAAACCAGTTCTCGTCAGATCACTGAAGTTAAGCAGCGTTGGGCGCGGTTAGTACTTGGATGGGTGACCATTCGAGAAAACTCAGTGCTGTTGGCACATCGTGGGTGTGGTGAGCCCACACTTGTAGTTATTTACTACAAGAAACTATCCACCTAGAAACACTACCCGAATCTGGTAGTGTCACGCCTACCCTGAAAGGGAAATCTTAATGGCATACAATGTAATTATACATGAAAATCAGTAAGGCTACAAATGTTTATAATTCACCGGTATGTGACGTGTGAGAGAAGAATGATGATGAAAGAATTACGGAACAAATATTTCCAGTACATTTGATTTATTCGACATAATAATGTCATAAATCTGAAGTATTATTGCGACGGCCGCAAATATCGATGATAAGACAAATATAAAGATAAAGAACAAGTGATTAAATTTCCATTCATAATTGGTCAAAGGCCGTATAAGAGGCTGAAAAAAATGAATAAGTGTAGAATCGATAATAATAATTTACGGCGCTTAGATTCTAATAATTTCCCTACACACTTAAGTGGAATTATTAGTGTAACTGTGCATTATAAACGTGTTTTTGCCCGAATCTCTCGCGGAATAGACTGAGGCTCCCTTTCCGATATTGGTACAGTCTCGTTGTCAATGTTGCCATTTATGCGTATTTAAACTCTTTTATGGGTATTAGGAGAATTCGCTCTAAGAGCCACGAATGGACATGAATGTCCAAGTGAGATTATTCCAATGATGTTCCTATGATGTTCTTATTAATTATGGTTCTTACTCAATAAAAGTTTGCTGGGAAAAGCCAAATTGGAAATGGAATTATGTACTCTCTAAATCTGAATCAGCGATAAGTATACTTACCGCTAATTCAACTTAGCGTATATACACTGCTGATTTACTGCTAATCACTTATTAGCAGTTGAATTTCGTTTATTTGACAGCGTATATGGGCAATCGTTAGAACCTCGAGATTTCAATATAGGAAATTTTTAAGAATAAATCGTAAGCGACACGTATGACCTTTTGCATATTACCTTCTTAGACGATCAGAAATATATTATTACTCGTGTACATCCGAAAAAGCAAAACAGTAAAAAGAAAGTTTTTTTTGTAATTTTCTGAATAACATAATACATAATATGACCTGTTTTGCATTTATTTAGCTTTCTTTTGGCTCTTTTTTCTTTCTTCATCTGCGATATCCCCTTCCTATCTTTCTCCAGTTTTAAATCTCTAGCTTGATTATCCATTATGCATTTTCTTAATTATATTTTTATATTTTGAATGTCAGAATGACAGGCTGTACACATTAAATCATCGATAAATAGATTAATAAATTTTAAATATTCTTCACAATCAGCTAACGTCACACATTTAAATTTATTTTTTGTTACACCAGCGACAATTTTTAAATAATAAATATTAATGCTAAAGTGATCAAAAATTTGTAGTCGACACTTGTGAGTACTTTCATATAATTGAAAATTAGATATTTATAATTTATTTGATTGCTTTAAACTAATTTTGTAAGAACCCTTGTCCATTACACCAGCGAGAATTTCTTTGTATGAACACACTTTCTAATTTAAATAAAGAAATAACTTTGCTAACATTATGAATTAGAAAGGGGGCATGGAATTAGCTTCTTCCTTGAAGATTTAGCTTCCTTTTTCAGTTTTCGGCGGTGTCAAGTACAAAATGTTACCGTTAAATCAGCGACTAATTTTATAAATTTTATTAGATCCTAGAATCATTTCTAAACAAAACACGGGATTTTCAGATTTCTATCTTATAAAATATAAAGATGACAGATTTTGAAATTATTAAAAATGTAACATGGACACTCTGTCAGAATAACGTTTCGCATGTATTAGAGGCGTATTTACCGTCTGTATTATAATTTTATGCACAAAAACTATTTCCCGACTTAGTTTTCGTCACAAGTAAATGTATCTCATAGCTTATTATTCATAATCTCATCTTCCGACATCAATAAATAACTAAGACATCAAATATAAAGGTTGCAGACAATTGCGTTCTAAATAGCTATCGATGGATCTGTCCAACATGTTTCTCAAGTCTGCGTTATAGACACCTTAGTTTAATGCGAGCGCATAATGAATGTACCTGTAAGCGATACCAACTCTGCCGTTCTGATGAAGAAACTGTACAACTGCATTTTTATCAAAAATTAGTTTTTTATGTGTTTGAATTCGTAATGAAAATACGAATTTAACTATGCTAATCATTATTAAAAATTTAAATTATATCTAGAGATAATTAGGTCTCAATTAGCATATCTACAGCGATTTCGATGAGAATTCCTCATGAAGAAACAATACATCTGCAGAAATTGTAGCATATCTACACGAATTCCAGGATTTGGGATAGTGCTGAGCCCTCAGATCCTGATAAAAAAACAATTCTGCGCAGATGTGTTTTGTACAAGTACATGTTAAGTTTCTTCACCTGGATTCGAGGGTAACTTTGAGCCACCGATCCTTCTTTTCAACAGCACATCCGCATTTTTTATTTGTCAAGCAAAAATAATTCTAGTTGAATACTAATATAATTATTATTAATTATAGTAAATAATTATAGAGCAATTAATTGTAATTTAATAATAAAGTAAGAATTACATCATAATTTTATTTTTTATCAATTTTTGGAAATTTTGTAGTTAAGTTTTTCCAGCAGGAAACTCGGAGGTTCATTAAGGTTGATTTCTGTATTCATCGGCACATCTGCGCAGATGTGTTTATTAGCAAGGATTCTCGGCGACTTTGTGCATTAATATCTAGCATATCTACAGTTTTGCATATGAATAATTGGAATTCGCCATTTTTTTTGTTTTAACGAATAGAGCATGTCCGATTTACCCAATAACAGTACTTTTTTTCAAAACTTCTCATACGTTAAAAGGTACAGATGCAAACGCGTTTTATTGAATATCTCGGTTCATTTGAAATGCAGTTGTACAGTTTCCTCATCAGGACGGCAGAACTGCCGAGCGTGCAAGCAAGAGCCAGAAACATTTCGACATGTTCTCAGTGGATGCTCAAAGTATGCATGCTACGGGTACATAGAGAGATACAACGCGGCTCTAAAAGTGTTATATTACCATCTTAGACACTTCTATGGTGTTGATCTATTGCCCGTCTTGCTATATGCCCAGGGGAAACTCGGGTTCATTGTGGAGAATGATCAGTGTAAGATCTACTGGAATTTTTCATTCTCCACCGCTCAACGTATCAGCCTGATATTGTCCTCCAAGATCTGAAGAACAAGATCATTTACGTGATTGAGTTCTCGGCACTAGCCGATGGTAATATCACGGCAAAGGAGGAAGAAAACGGGCGAAATATCAAGCACTTCTTTTCGGGCTGAACAGGCTGTACCAAGGCTACAAAGTCCATCTTGTAATTCTCATAATCGGCTGTCTTGGAGGTATGAAAGCTTGATTTCTGAGCCAACTTAACAAAATCCCAGCTTGCCAGCGTCAGGCTCAGTCCATCGCAAGCCGGATGCAAAAGGCTGTTCTTCTGAGATCACTTCATCTGGTCAGTCAACACTGTTGCTCATAACATTCTACAAAGATTGGTAGCTCTAAAACAAGTATCCAGAGGTGAAACTTTCATCTCGAACTGTGCCGTCTGTCGCGTAAGGTCATCCGCGGCTAGAGACTGGACTCCAAGGAACAGTGTTTTACGAAGTCTCTTGCGTAAATTTCCCGCTCTTGCTTACCTTCTGGGATAGAAGGAGCAGGAGTGGATGACGTACACGTTCCAGTTGCGTCGGGATTGGTTGCTTTCAGAAATCATGATCGTAGCTCCCGGAGCCTACAACATCTGTGAATAATAATAATAACATGGTAGCTCGAAGAAAGCGTCCAGAGGCGACTGTTGTCACATCCAACTTTCCTAATTTTGTACCTACAGCATCATCGTAAATTATTTCAAACAGCGTATTAAATTAAATAATAACGTCCTCATCTCATTAGTCACTTGACTTAGTCCGTGGCTATGATGAAAAACCTGGTTCACCCGAGAACAAGTTTGAAAACAAAAAAAATAATAATAGTAAAAGGGTTAAACAACCACCGCAGGGTCCCACTGGGAGCAACTGCCATCTATGAAAATCAGACCGACTCCCAGTAGAACCGGGATAAGTCATACCTATGGCCACGTCTCACGACCGTGAGATTGGTGGCCACAGGGCACGACGAAATCACAACGACAGCCCGGCGAAACCCTCGTCTGTCTTGAGGATACGAAGCGACCCAAGCATGACAGCTTTGTGCATCCATCTCGCAAGTGCCTTGATATATTTTTGGCACGCGGTTATGGCTTTAAGGTTTCGAACCAGTGACAGTTTCGCACCTCCGAGAGCACCGATCACAAGGACAATTATTTTACCCGAATATTTTGGGTACAGTCGTTGCAGCTCCCTTTTAAGGTCTTGATACCTCTCCTCCTTTTCCTCCTTTAAATTGATGTATATATATATATATATATTTTTTTTAAATTGATGTATATATATATAATTTAAAAAGATTTTAAGAAAAATATAGAAAGCACAGGATAAAAACTTTCGTGAACAGCTCCTCGAAATAGAGTCAATTGTCGAAAATGAGAAGTGCCGCATATACTGGAACTTCATATTCTCGACAGTTGTTTCGTCGCGCACTCAAGGCTTGACATAGTTCTCCTTGACTTCGAGAAACTAACCATGTTCGTTATCGAATTTTCGGCAGCAGCCGACAAGAACATCACAGCCAAGGAGAACGAAAAGAAAGAGAGGTATAAAGACCTTATAAGGGAGTTGTGACGATTATACCCAGAATGCCTGAAAGCATCCCTGTTTGTCAACGAAATGCTAAGACACTTGCAGGGAAAATACAGAAGGCGGTCGTCCTTGGGTCGCTGCGTGTCCCCAGGGTGCACGAGACTTTTGCCGGATCGTCGTATTGAGTCCATCGCAGACTGTAACCACCTATCTCACGGTCGTGTGGCGTGGTTATAGCTGAAACGTTACAGCGATTTCACCGGGAACGGGTGCGATTTTGTAAAATGGCATTTGCTCTTGGTGAAACCTCGCGGTTTTCCCTATGACAAACTTTTAATTATATATAAGTTAATGTGACTTAGCACATATATATATACATAGCACATATCCCTGATTCAGATTTAGAAAGTATAACTTAAGTAAATATTAACATTACTAAGTCCCAAGGGAGAATGAGAAATTGCGCCTCCTTTATGTGTGCAAGCTAATCCTGTAAAAGGAAAGTATACGTAGAAAATTAATTAGTTTACATGAAAAGCACTAAGGCTACAAATGTTTATGATTCTCTGGTATGTGCTATGAGTGAGAAATGAGGATTTATGAGTTAAGCGAAAAATATTTAGTACATTTGATCTATTCAACATAATGTTAAAGAATGTATCATTTTATCATTATAATTAAGTTGTAGTTGAAGATGAGTGCGCATGCAAAAGAGTGCTAACAAAACAAGATAGAGAGGGGGGGGGGGGTTTACAGGCAGTGTATGTATAATGAAAAAGTTAGAAAGAATAGTAGCTTGAGATTTTCAGGCAGTGTCCTGCGAAAAGTTAATTGCTATTTAGTGATTTAAAGAGTCAATGCTCTGTTGTCTCAATTTTGAATGATATATTTAAACTTTAACAATAATAACGTCATGAACCTGAAGCATTTTTACAATGTATAGAAACAAATTTTTAACACTCTTTTTTACTCGCTTTTCCATTTTTTGAAAATGTGAACATTCGAAAAAGGGAGTTTTATATTGAAAACAAGCGTTAAAATTTTTTATAGTTACATAGTTGTATGCAATTTTACTAGAGATTTTAATAAATAAACATTTTAGTAAATAAAAAGGAACAAAAATAAATATTTTATTAAACAAATTTAAAGACTTTTTTACGAAAATAGCTAAATATTGGGTACTAGGAATTTCAAAATTTTCGTTTGGGACCATGATAAAAATTTACAGCGCCAAAGTCAAAATAATTTTCCCACACACTTATAAGTGGAATTATTCGCGTATCTCGGCAGGACAAGAACAGTCTATTCAGAGAATCCTTCTCCAACATTGGTACAATTTCGTTGGCATTGTTGCCGTTTATGCGTATTTTAACTCTTCCATTAGGATTATAAACTTTGGCCATCAAAGAATTTTCAGTTATTTCCGATAAGTTCATCGTGCATTCGAAAGAATTCCTACTGAACACCAAAGAATTCATAATGAATTATCAATTCTCGAATAAAAAAAATTAATGCAGTGTCTACGCGCACCGAAAAATCGGGCTATTTCTACTGAAGTTTCGGTCTAAATAGTCTCTTTTCCCGGTCCTGCTAATTTTACAAAAAACATCCAGCTATTCGTTTCAAAATTTTGGTAACAGTAGCAACGGCAAACAATGAAAACCTTGTTAAAAAATTGGCTCTTACGAATTTTTTCAAAATTTCATGCAGAATGGGTAAAAAAAGAACATTAAAATCGTTCAAGATGGAAAGATTAGTATTAAGATGGAAAGACTGAGTTTTTCTCTTCAAACCGGTCAATATTAACCCATGTGCCCTGGCCTTTAAAATTAACATGGGCTTTTAAATGGAAAAAGCTCACTTTTCGGAAAAATGGCAAATCGACTACCTATCACTATGTTTATGCAAATTAAAGTTTAGCTACTTTTTCAGAAATATTCAAAGAATAATTTCAACTCAATAACTTTGAATTAAGTAGCCGACGGAAAGTATAGTATTAAAATAGAAAGTTTAATGATGAATCTTTTATCCAACGCTCATTTTGTTTGAATTGTTTTAAATGATTAAAATCTGTTCGAAATCAGTCGAGACACTTTCGAATAATCTAATTAATAACTTTTTACTGATATTTAGTGGCTCACTTTTATCTAAGGGGCCATCCATAAACTACGTTACCAATTTCAAGGGGAAGGGGTCATGTCAGAAAAACTATGGTTCGTAACAGGGGGGGGGGGGGGGGCGGGGTAACGTTAGCAACTGAGATAACCTTGAGTACGTTTGCTGATGATAAATTTGAACAAAGTTTGCGAAGTTTGCGAAAGATGGTCCTACAACTGTAAAGTTCAATAATAACTTAATAAATCTCAAAATTACTTCCATATTTCAGACTTCACACTCTTTTCCCTATACCTTTCTACACCCTTTTTTAAAGAATTCTTCTTTTTCCCCTGTTTTCAAGAAACTTCCCCTTTTTCACCCTTCTTCTTGTTTTTCCGCTTAAATTTGAACTGAATTAATAGAAAAAGATAAGAAAATCCAACTATTTTTGTTTAAAAGTTCATTTTTTTGGTTACAATGTCTACTATTATATTTTTGGTTCGCAATTTAACTTGTTTGGTTAAAAATTCTACTACTTTCTTAAAAAGTCTAATTATTTTGTTGAAAACGCAACTATTTTGTTGAAAAGTCATCTTTTTGGTAAAAAATTCAACTACTTGGTTGAAAGTTACACTACCATGCTAAAAATTCACCTTTTGTTAAACATTCATCTCTGGTTGGAAATTTAACCATTTTGTTGAAAATTGGTTTCATTTTCGATTGAAAATCGATTTTTTAAACTGAAAATCTAACTATACCATATTTGGTTAAAATTTTTTCTTTTTCAGTTAGAAATTCCACTATTGAATGTATATGAATATTCATGTCATTGGGGGAATTTTTTTGGTGATATTTCAATCTTTAAATGTAAATTTAACGATTCCAATTTGGTTGAAAACTTACCTTTTTAAAATATTCTTTTCTTGAATATTATTTTGTGGTAAATTCATCTTTTGGTAGAAAATTAATCTTCTTGGTTGAGATGTCATATTTTGTAGGTAGGAGGGTGGGTCAAAAATATCCAGAAATTGGTAACGTAGTTTATGGATGGCCCCTAATTGAATTAGTAAAATTGCAGAAGTAATTAGTGAAATTTCGCTAATTTTTAGATTTAGAGAGGACTGGACGTTTAAAAAAAAGAGTTTTTCTTAATTGAAAAAATTGAGCATCGGAAATAAATATACTGCAAGTAATAATTCACTTTAAATCCAATAATTAATAAGTTTTTTGTACGAATTTTTAACTTTAAATCTAGGACGATAAAATGATTTTGCTATCAATTAACAATAAAACTTGAACAATAGACACATCACATAATTAATAAGAGGTAAAGTTCAAGCTGGGAACTAGGTATCTGAATGAAAACTGTGCAATAAATAAGACAACTCTGTATTGATCTTCTGTAAAATTATGAACAATAAACATCTTTTGAAATTCAAAAAAAAAAAAAAAAATCACTTTAAATTGTGCATATTTGTTCTATTTACCAACATTAGTGAAAATCACCGAGGTAAAACATAGCATACCAATCACGGTCCTCATTTTCTTGAAATAGCGGAAACTTATGAAGAATTTCTATAAGAGTATAACTAATAAATAGACTTTAAACTGTTTCAGTGCAGTTCGACGTACAGTCAAAAACTTATTGCTGTCTGATTCATCATTTTAAATTAGGGGCTGTACTTAAATTATGTTAAGCGTTTTTCTTTTGTTCACAGCGTTGTATCCCTTCTCGCCTCAAGATAATTTTATTCTCGTCTTTATTGAAACAAAAGCAAAACGCGTTACGTAATATAAGAACAGCCCCCTATTTGTATTTCATTTATCTTTATTCTGAACCTTGAAGTATGGACTGCGGTCTCACAGACCGCACCGTACTTCTGATATGTGCCCCCCCAGCCTTCGTCGAGGCTGCGGTTATTAGTAGCTTTATTTTAGATGTACTTTCGCCGAGGTAGGTGGACAACGTGTGGTCCTGCATGTAGTGGTGAGTAATATGAATTGAAAGTTCATAGGCGATCCGTGAGACCGCATATAGTGTTACAATTTCGGGTACCCCAGAGTGCAGAACACGACCGTCTCAGACAAATTTTACGTCCCGATTACAATTACCCCTCATTTGAGCAAAAAGTGAAAAAATAGTATGGAAGTATGGACGTGCGGTCTCCCAGACCGCACCATGCTTCTGATATGTGGGTTCCTCCCCCCATTGGCGTAAAAGATTATTAATAATAAAAGTTGATAACATTTATCAATTTCTTACTTATTCCAATATCCCTTCATATATTGGTTTGAGTTAGGAGAAGTTGTAGGCTCCGGAAGCTACGATCATGTTTCCTTAAAGTGACCAATCCCGACGCAACCGGAATGTGTACGTCAGCCACTCCTGCTCCTTATGTCCTAGGAGGTAAGCAAGAGCGGGACATTTACGCAAGAGACTTCGTATAACACTGTTCCTTGAAGTCCGGTTTCTAGCCGCGGATGATCTTGCGCGGCAGACGGGACAGTTAGAAATGAAGGTGTCACCTCCGGATACTTTTTTAGAGCTACCAATCTTTGTAGAATGTTATGAGGTACAGTATTGACGAACCAGATGAACTGATCCCAGAAGAACAGCCTTCTGCGATGGACTCAGCCTGACGATGGCAAGCCGGAATCTTATTGAGTTGGCTAAGGAATGAAGCTTTCATACCTCAGAAGCATCCGATTATGGGAACTACAAAATGCACTTTGTAGCCTTGGTAGAGCCTGCTGAACTCGAAAAGAAGTGCTTGATATTTCGCCCGTTTTTCTTCCTCCTTTGCCGTGATATTACCATCGACTGGTGCCGAGAATTCAATCACGTAAATTATTTTCATCTTCAGATCTTGGAGGAAAATATCAGGTTTTGTAGCGCTGATACGTTCAATGGTCACACTGATCATTCTCCACAACGGACTTCAGTTCCCCCTGAGCGTGTGACAAGACGGGCATTACATCAACACCATAGAAGTGCTGAAGATGGTAATATAACACTTTTAGAGCCGCATTGTGTCTCTCTACGTACCCGTAGCATGCATACTTTGATCCACTGAGAACATGTCCAAGTGTTTCTGGCTCTTGCTTTCACGCTCGGCAATTGGTATCTTCTATAGGTATATTCATTATGCGCTCGCGGGAAACTAAGGTGTCTCTAACGCTGTCTTGACAGGCAAAAAGAAATCCTCTTGTTAGTAGAAGCGAATGTTCTGCTTCCTCTGCACGCCTTTTTAGTACCAATGGTGTTAGTGATGCTAGGCAATTATGTAGTGTCGCTGGAATCAAATGGGATACCAAGCTCCTCTGCGGCCCTATCTGCGGCACGGTATTGAAATGCCGCAGTATTGATGACTTCATGATGATGTACGAGTCGCATAAGAGAATCTTTGCTATTTAGAACTGAAAAGGCTGTAGCCAGAACCGTTATTCGATGAAGACACTCCAAGCTTAGCAAGCCCCCTTTATCTCAAGGGAGGTATATTTGAGGTACGGAAGATCTAGTATGATGACTTCAACGAATTGAAATAATTTTGCGTGTGCTTTGGACAAGTTGCTTCAACTCATCGACGTTCCATTTTACTGAACCAAACGTGTAGAGCAGTATAGGAACAACCAGCATATTGGTCGCCAGGATCTTAATCTTCCCAGATAATTCGGAAGTCCAAATTTTTCTCAGAATTTGGAGATACCTTTTTTGAAGGGCCGTTTCTACCACACGCACCGCTTGGGTTTCCGCTTGCGGTATTCCAAGATATGCATATGTCCCTCCATTACCAAGATGTTGAATGCTATTTCCACCTATGAGTTGAACATCCTGATCGTCACGCGATGATGTTGTTCCTAGTCTTCCTTTGTGTAGGTGGACGCAGGCACACTTGTCCAGTCCAAAGCTCATGCCGATCGCCCTAGAATACCTATTTATCGCGGCCACAAGGATGTTAAGGTCCTATTTTGAAGAAGCAAAGAGTGGAAGGTCATCCATATATAAAAGGTGGTTGACCTTATTTTCTCTTCTATTCGGCGGGCCACATAGGTATCCAGAGCTATCACCTTGGAGCACAATAGATAGAGGCAAGAAGGAGATGCAGAAAAGTATCGGACTGAGAGAGTATCTTTGGAAGACCCCCCTCTTGTAAGTTGCATAGCTGATAGTCACCTGTATTTTGTCAGATTTTAGGGTAAAACTTGTCCGCCACATGAATATAAACTCTTTCATGCATCTCACTATACTTGGATGCACCTCCAGGCACTCAAGGAGCTTGATAAGCAGCTCATGGTTCGTGTTATCGAATGCCTTATGGTAGTCAATCCAAGCCCCGGACAGATTGCGTCGATACCTGATCGAGTCCTGGGTGATACACATGTCTATCAAGAGGTTCTCCCTGCAACATGCCAGCCCTCTCTTGCATCCACGTTGTTCAACTATTGCACTCCATACCGGCTCGATAGATGTTAATACCCTCACTTTGAGGATGCAAGTAAATAGCTTGTAGTTGGCGTTTAAAGAAGCTGCGGGCTTGTAGTTCTTTGGACTTGACAAGTCTCCGCTCTTAGGGATCAGTATCGTGCGTTCTTCCACTAACTACTGCGGGATGGGTTGTTCTCCATTTAAGAAAGTAGTAGATATACGAGCCAGATGTTGATGTGTCGAAGTGAACTTCTTCCCCCAAAAGTTGTTGATTTTATCTGGCCCTGACGCTGAAAAGTTCTTAGTCCTAGCCATCACTTTCTTCACTTCTTCAGCAGTAATTAGTGGACACTCTTCCTCTGGACGTTGCAACCTTTGCCTTTGGAAAAAGTTACGAAAGAGTGATATATCTGAAGCGTCTTCATTTAGCTGATGAGTATCTCCATATACATGCTCCCAGAAGACTTGAATCTCTTCTCGACTAGGCGGACTTCAAACGGTACATGATGTTTCATTGAACAGACTGGAAGAATGAGTAGAAAAGGTGGAATTCTCCTGAATCCATTTCACCCGCTGTTTAAGGCGCTCTTTGGCGGTTGAAAGAGCTCTTATTTTTTGCGTCCAGTGCTGCTTGATGGTCAACAGTTTACACTTGTTCAGTGTGTGATTTGATTTCCTTAAGTTTCGAGCAAGTGCCCTAACTTTCGGCGTGAATTTTTTATTTGATGTTATGTACCTAATCACGCACTGAACATTTGATGCATATCGTCTCGCCGTTTTAATTTTAAACTGAAGCTGTGCAATACGCTCGCGAGTCTCGCTCAGGCGTACTGAAGTATCATTACTTCTATTGTCGCTAAGCAGGGAGACCGCCTTTTCATAAACTACAAAGTTCAGAGTCCAGAGATTAACATCTTCGGGGAGCAGATCGGGGAGAGTAGTATTAGCTTTAGCTAATTTGTCCATCCTGAGAAAGACTTTTTGATGGATTACCCTTGCCTGGTTATCGCCTCGGTTCGGTCTTATTGCCACTCCCAACTGAACCTCCGCCTCTATCCGAGAGAGGCCTATTGTGGGTGACATTGCGCGATACTGATGACAATTCGTTGCATTGGGGAGCTAGCCCAATGCAACGCGGCTGACTGCAAGAGCCAGGTTCTCGGGCGATGGTGTTACCATATCCCTACGGCTATTATATAAGTTACAGTTAATATTGGAAATTAATGTCTCAGGCTTAAGATGGTTACAGCCCAATATATATCGAAGGCATTTTTTGGTTAGAGTTGGATTTTTTTATTATTTTCAATTGTATGCACGGGGCTGTCCCGGTATATATTATCAGTCACAGACGCATTATTATAATGCAATCAAGTGATCTGATAAGAGCGTGTGCCTTGACATATTGGGCAAAGCCTGGTTTTTACCCCAGCATTCACGGACTCTGTTGCAGTCAAGTGCATGATATTGCATATGATATGCATATTATATTTTTTGTTTAAACTTGCTTTCGGGTGAACCCGGTTTTTCATCATAGCCACGGACTAAGTCAAGTGACTGATGAAATGAGGATGTTATAAGTTATTTTAATACGATGTTTGAAATCATTTGCGATGATGTTGTAGGTACAAAATTAGGAGCATGATGTAGTTTGCAGTTTGTCTTTACCGCTGTTATCTTTACACAGCGGCCGTGAGTGTTGGATGTGACAACAGTCGCCTCTGAATGCTTTCTTAGAGCTGCCATGTATCTCTCCATAGGTTGTTAGTCGCTTGCTTCCTGATGGTCTAGGAAGTTTCTTACAATGCGACAGGTGTTTAATAAAACCGCCTTCTGAGCTGCTGCCAGTACCCTACTAACTCCTAAATGTTCAAGATGTTCAGTGCACCTTGCGTGCACATTGCCTGTAGCCGAAATCACAATAGGATGAATAGATGCATGTTTCACATTCCTCCATATTGTCTTTACTTGATGCCTTAGCTCGCTATACTTATGAATCTTGGTTGTATAGGTTGACAAGCAATGTCGATGATGTAGAGTCCTCCACCTTTTTTTCTCGCATCACGATGTCGGGTCGATTGGCTCGGATGTAATGATCCGTCTGGATAGTAACATCCCAATGTAAGATGTAATCTTCATTTTCTAAAACGGGCATTGGAATGTTTCTATAGAAAGGCATCCATTCTGTTAAGAGTCCTAGGTTTAGGGCAAGTTGTTGATGTATAATGCCTGCCACATCATTATGTCTGTGCGTATATTCTCTTTGAGCCATTACGCGACAACCATCAATAATGTGCTCGATGGATTCGTTGGTATCTCCACATAATCGGCACCGGTAACTTGTGACTTACACAGTTTCCTGACATTTACAATGCCCCTACCCCCTCTATGTCGTGGTAGAACTACCCTTTCAATCGCCGAATTACTGTAACGCATTCAGTGTTTCGTCGTTTCTACGCCGATGATTCTGTTTAAGCGTTCGAGGTCGGTGTTCGACTATTTGATGAGCCCAAAGGATTACATCAGGACAGTGATGACGTAAGTTTTGATTGCCCTGATTTCGTTTGCCGAGTTAAGAGAACTCTTCAGAACCAATCTGAGTCTTGTAGTGAAGGCAGTCGTTAGGCTTTTCTTAACTATCGTATGCTGAAAACTCTTGGATTCGAGAATACCCAGGTATTTATATGACTCGCCCTCAGCAATTGCTTCAATGTCATTCTCGAAATCGTTCTCTAGCTCTGCGGTCCCTAATTAACCTCTGCTTAAATGCACTGTTCTGCATTTATTTAGTCCGAACTCCATGTAGATATCGTTGGAAAACTGTTTTGTGACATCGGTCACTTGCTGCAGTTTCTGGTCCGATCTAGCGTATAGCTTCAGGTCATCCATGTATAGAAGATGGGTCACTTGATGATCATCCTCGTTATCATGTACTCGGAACCCATGAGACATGCTATTTAGTGTTTTGCTCAGTGGCTTCAACGCTAAACAGAACCATAATGCACTGAAGGAGTCTCCTTGGAATATACCCGTCGTAATGCGTATTGATCTAGTTATCCTTGGTTGTCCATGATCAAAATACTTGATTCTTGTACCCCAAACCATCATCGCACGACTTAGGAAGTCAATGATGCGTAGGCAAATTTTGTATACTTTAAGACTTCAAGCAAATAGTCATGTGGTACGAAAGGAAACGCTTGCTTGTAGTCAATGTATGCCATGTGCAAGTTTCTTTGATGTTTATGAGCTTGCGTCATGGCAATAGCGTCTTTGGTGACTAGATTCTTACTGCCTCGCGAGTTTTTACAACATCCGTTTTGTTCTTCTGTAAGGATGTCATTCTCGTCGCAGTGAGAATACCTTATCTGCTATGATGACTGTAAGACATTTATATTTTGTTGGAAGACAATCTATCGGTCGAAATTCAGATGGATTTTGAGCGTCTCGTTTTTTAGGCAACATATACGTGATACTCTGGAGCATAAAGCCTGGCATCAGATCTGGGTGTTCGATGATCTTCTGAAAATACCTTGCCAACGCAGGATGCACACTAGTCAGGTACTTGTACTAGAAGTTGTGAACAATGTCCGGACCTGGAGCTTTCCAGTTACTTGCTCTTTTCAAAACCGCTGAAACATCTAAAGCTGTGATGTTAGTCAGCTCCATTTGAGGGTTATTGTTAGCTCTTGCCTTCTCTAGTTGGAACCACACAGCGTCTAAATTGCTTCTGTTCGTTTTTGCCGAAACACCCGACCAATAGTTAGTCATGTCTTCCAGTTGAGGGGCTTTGGTGTCTTGCTGGTAATTTTGCTTTACACTCAGTTCACGAAAAAACCTTCTTTCATCTGCCTGAAAGATTGGATTATGTTGCCTTCTTGCACTACTTTTCTTGTACCGACGCAGTCTAGCAGTAAGAACATCCTCTGCACCTTACTTTGCTGACATCGATATCCAACCTGATCTTCCATGGTGGATCTCGCTTCCTTCCTGGGGCATAGACTGCATTTATAGGCCTAGTTCTGCGGCCAAACTTTCTAACGGTTGCCACAGCTGCACAGTATACAAGAGTTTGCACCTCTAACGCAGTTTGTGTGGCGTTCAAATGCATAGGTAACACCTTGCTGTTCAGGTGTTCTATGAGTGCACGGAGATCATTTGTGATGTTCATCTTGGGCAGTGAATGCCTTTGTGTTGGTCCTAAATGTCTGAACTCTAGTAAAGCATGACCAAAATTCCTTTCAAGTTGCTGTAGTCTTTCTGGGACTTTGCCGTTCAAACATCGTTTATAATGTCCAGATATGGTTCTAGTGGATCAGGGGCTTGATGTTCATTATCCCTAGCACCTATGCCTTCAGCTTCAATCAAGTCTTCGTTGTCCACATCTTCCAAGGGAAGTTCATCAATAGGAAGCTGCTGTTCCACTTCCATTTCGATAGCAGCTATTTCAACAGCCGAAAGCAACCTGTTTACAGATATTGAGCGTTTTTGATCTGCTAGATTCTGCTCATTTATTCTTGTGGCTAGTTCTGGGTACTTAAGTAAGAAGAGTCGATGACGCATTACATCTCTGTTCATATGGCATATCCATTTCAATCGCCTTCTTGGCTGTTGAACCTCTGCTTCTGGCTCTGATTGTATTAGGCCATCTACCTCTGGAGGATGTGGTGGTGCTAGATCATCACCAGGTTGAGGAAGAACATCAATTGCCGCTGCTTGTTCGTGTGACGCGGCTTCCTCTAACTGATATTCATTGCCGTCGTTTGTCCACGCCAAATCAACCTGTTGTTTAATCTCCATTGTTCGATCTTCTGATATGTGTAGATTAGTCCTGATGTCCTTCACCTTGGCGTATAGACCTCTTAGTGCGACTTTCTCTATTTGAGGATACTTTGCAGCAAATTTCGTTCTAAACTTGTGTCCTTTTTCGCGTGGGGTTTCAAACTTCGCACTTTCATAATAGAGACGCACCAATTCCTCATTCATTGTGGTATTCCACTTGATGCTCTCCCACGGTATTTTTGTTGAGGTGGTTCGCTGCAAATAGCTAACGCTAGCCAAAGCATTCTCAGCAGGCACAGTTGATGTTTCACTGCTTACCGTATGTCGCAGATGTTCTTGCTGGCCAGCTATTTGATTAGTGAGATCTGCCTGACCATCTCGCAGCTCACAATCACCACCGTCCCGCATGCTGTGGCCCCCGGCGGTGGCTCCAGGGGCGGCCCGACGATCCTCGGGAAACGAAAAGCGTTTCAAAATTTTCAAAAGACTCTCCATTAAAATTGCCACAGCTAAAAAAGGAACCTCCCGCTTGAAATTAGTTAAAACGCAGGGAATACACTACCCGGTCGTACGTCGCAGATGGTCACCCATCCAAGTGCTATCCGCACTCGAAATGGCTTGATATCTGGACTCTTCTCGAGTCGAGATTCACCTCGCAGCTAATGTCTTTGTTTGACATATGTTATACAGGGTGTCTTTTTTAACTTGAGACAACGAAATATCTAAAAAAATACGCATCCTACGGAAAAAATGTCTTAAATAAAAACTTTTTATTTTCGAGGGGGAAAAAAGATTTGCTAAAATTTACCCCACCCCCATAGGAGGCAGGGGTGGGGGTAACTTTGTAATTTCAAATGGCAACCCCAATTTTTTATCACAGATTCAGATTCTCCTTTACGAAATACGTAAGTTTTATTCGGAAAATTTGTTTCGATTCGCGATAGATGGCGCTGCAATTGCGAAAAATGAAATTGTTGACACTACTTTTAGCTCTACCCAGGAATATCGACGCGGACGTAGTAGTTGTCTATTCCCTTCGGGGTGCTTAATTTCGGTGAGTCCCCTTGCCTCTCACCATCCATCGGGGTGCTTGAACTTTTGGCAACGGGACAGTAAAAGTGATAAAACTGTCGAAAACCATTCCAGAATGCAGTTGGATGACGACAGTCGATTTTGGATGTAGACATTACATATCATCGAGTCTCCACTGCCTACAATCCTCGATGTCATTCCGACCGAGCGATAACCGCGTCTGTCCGTGCTTAACGTTTATTCATTAGGAAGGTTGATTGTGTTCATTTGATTTGGGTGTGTTGGTTGCTTTCGTTTGGGTTATTGTTGTTGGTCACGTTCGTTTGAGTTGGTTTGGGTGTCGTTGTATTTCCTCATTACCTTACTTCATTACTTTTACAATGGAAATTCTATCTCAGCAACAGAAGATTGAAATGATTCTCATTTATGGAGCAAGTGGCAGGAATATCAATGATGCTCTCACGCTTTATGCTCAACGCTTTCCAGAATGTATTCCTTCACGCGCTTCTTTTTACCGGGTTGTCCGAAACTTCATCACTGACGGAAGTGTATAACCGAAAAAAAGGAAGCATCAAGTAACAGTTACTGGAGTTGATAATGAAATTGCAATTTTAACTGCAGTCACTCATGACCCTCATGTTAGTACTCGACAACTAAGCCGCGATTCCGGAATGTCTCTATCCAGTATTTGGAAGGTATTAAAACGTAATAATTATCATCCGTATCATATTTCACTGCATCAAGAACTTCATGGCAATGATTTTCAGAACCGAGTGACATTTTGTCAATGGGCGGTTCAGCAGATACAAGGAAACCCGAATTTCTTTTTTCTAGTACTCTTCACAGACGAGTCGTCTTTCACAAACCATGGTAACGTTAATCGGCACAACATGCATTATTGGAGTGTAGAAAATCCACATTGGTTGCGTGAAGTTGAGCATCAGCGTCCATGGTCCGTGAACGTTTGGTGTGGAATAATTGGAGATCAACTTATCGATCCGTATTTTATTGATATTGCTGGAAGACCTAAGCTTGGAAGTGCGACACAACATGTGGTTTCAACATGACGGTTGTCCAGCACATTATGCAGGAATCGCGAGGGAAGTACTCAATCGCGAATTCAATGGACGATGGATATTACCGATAATATTACAAATATTACCAGACACAATTCGCAGTTGTGTGGAATCTTTCAAAGCTCGGATTAACAAGTGCATCGAAGTGCGAGGACACCATTTTGAGCACTTATTGTAAAATAATTTATCGAAATCAAGCATCCCTGTGGTGAGAGGCAAGGGGACTCACCGAAATCAAGCACCCCGATGGATGGTGAGAGGCAAGGGGACTCACCGAAATTAAGCACCCCTACTACTACTACTACTACTACGTCCGCGTCGTTATTCCTGGGTAGAGCTAAAAGTAGTGTCAACAATTTCATTTTTCGCAATTGCAGCGCTATCTATCGCGAATCGAAACAAATTTTCCGAATAAAACTTACGTATTTCGTAAAGGAGAATCTGAATCTGTGATAAAAAATTGGGGTTGCCATTTGAAATTACAAAGTTACCCCCACCCCTGCCTCCTGTGGGGGTGGGGGTGGGGTAAATTTTAGCAAATCTTCTTTCCCCCTCGAAAATAAAAAGTTTTTATTCCAGACATTTTTTCCGTAGGATGCGTATTTTTTTAGATATTTCGTTGTCTCAAGTTAAAAAAATACCCTGTATAACAAAAACTTCTTCACTTATTCATTTGGATATACGGGAAAAATGGGGCAAGACGGGACGAATTTGCTTTAGGTTTTATTCCCGCATACTAATACACTAGAGTCCCGATATAGTAGCCGTTTCGGTGGTACCCTTATTCGCTTCACACTATCTCGGGACTCTGCAAACCGTTCTTCTTCTCTTCCTTTCTTGTGGCTTCTGATAGCGCCGAACCGTAAACATCGCAATTCCGCTGACATTGCAAGCGCCTCTCTCTCGCCCCCTTGGACCTCCTTGTCCCTTATCTTGGGAACGACTATAGCGGGACTCTAGTGTAGTACATTGTGTATCGATGGCGTAAACAAGGCAAAATAGCCGTACGCCCTTAAAATACTCGATACTTTTTGTCCTATCCTCCTTGAAAATAAGCATGTGCAGCAGATAGAGGATGTTTGGTGTACTTGAATATTTTACATTATAAGTGAAAGGAAGAAATAGCGTACTTTGCAGAAGGGAGACTGTGAGGTTCAGCGATACAATTTTTGTAAGATAAAGATAATTTCCTCCATATTCTTACTCGCGTGGTGCAGTGTATGTGTAGCGGGCGTAAAGTTTTATGTAGCGGGCGTAAAGTTTCATGTCGGCCCAGCGGCAGAGTGCGCATGTGCGAACGTCACTGGGCTGGAAGCAGCCACATTACGCCTGCTTCACGTGCATGCAATGGCATGTTTTAAATAGGGGTCGGACAAAAAATACTTTTTTTCCACATTCAACCCTATGGGTGCCTCAAACAACTAATAATATAGTAAAAAAAATGTCGCATTGAAAAAATGCCATATTCTACTTTTTTGTATAGATTTTTGAAAAAAAAAAAAATTTCGTCTCTAAACAAATGAGTATTACAGTTTCAAGAACTTGATGTAACAAGTTTTATTGTCCATTTTCTATACAAAAATGACTAAAATCAGGCCTTACAAAATACGCAGACATGAGTTTCGTCTCCGTCCTCACTATCGAAACCTGCGCAAGCAATGTGCGCTCTACTAAATGTCGCGCGTTGTCCCGTTTTGCCTCTGCCCAATCAGCCCCCAAAGTACTTTTTCCAATATCACTCACTTACGTGTAGTTGAAAATCAGTGAAAATTATAACTGGGCGCGAAAACGATCCATGCGTCTCATAATTTGGAAAATAACTACGAAATTACAAGAAATTGACATGAGAAATCTCGGGAACGACTCAAAACGAATTTCCTACAATTTCCAGTAGATGGCGTCACACCACAGAGGAGATATAATTATCGTCCCGTTTTGCCCCTGTCGTTATTTTGCCCCATGTTCCCCTACATAATGTACAGCGGTCTGTGAGGCCTCAAATCCACGTTAGTATAAAAATGAAATCACGTTCATACTTCAAAGTTAAGATTTATGACATAACTATAAAATTGAGAACTTTGCGGACATGAGTCGAAGCCCGTAATTCATAGTGTTCAAGGCGATATCCAAGCGAAGCAATTACTGAACTATAGAAGGTAGCAAAAGGCTAAGTGCAATCTCGATACTCAATACTTAAGTAGCGAGTATTGCAGATGAAAGCAAGTAAATTGAAACAGAAAACTTTCGATCTAAAATATAAATTGAGAGCTGAGAAAAATATTTATTTGAATCAAACAAATTCTTTCTTTGATATCCCGTGTAGAAATTTGGTCATGGCCCAAACAGGGCCCAGGCTTGG
>CAKNYM010052130.1:205907-241775 GCA_932195095.1 Andricus curvator | reverse complement strand
ATTCGATGAAAAAGTTTTCTCAATTTGAGGTTAGAAGTCACATGTAACCTTGATGTGAAAATATTATTTATAATTAATATAAATACTTACTTGCACTTTCATCGCGTAAATATGGGATACTGCCGAGTGCTCGATGCCTCCGGACTCTCAGAGTGCTTTTTATTTTAGGCATTTTTATCGCAATTTAATTTCAATGATGATTTGTATTTTTTTCATCGACCATCATCATCAGCACCATGCCCACTATTCTCAATCACTCACACAAAATTTATAAGTTCAGTTTGGCTCAAATTATGACTCGAATTACCTGTCAAGATACTTTAAGAATGTTAATTTATACCAAATTAGCCACTTTGTAAAGATTCACACTCGAAACTCCAAAGTAATAAGTAAACAAAGAGAATAGTACTACGCCATCTGTCATCAATTTTTTGAACTTTGACACTAGCTGGGCCCAAGCTCGAGCCATTGCAAAATTCGAGCTAGATCCAGGCTAGGGGCGCCCAGCCTGGCCCAAGTCTGGAACATGGAACAAACTTGGCGATTTCTGCACGGGATAGGGTCAAAAAATATTTGGTTGATTTAAACAAATATTTGTTTGATTCAAATAAAACGTATTTGATTCAAAACACCATTTTTTAACACAAACAAATTTTATGTGATCCAACAAATTCTATTTTTGCTATAGGATCAAACGAATGTTTGTTGGATTCAAAAAAACATGGTTCTGTGTGTGAATGGCAAATAATTAAATGTGGTTCCCACATATTTTATTCTTCTATCCTTCTCTCATCTTTATTCTTCTTTCCTGCATTTTTTGATTACGTCTATACTTTTAGGTTTTTATTCCACTTTTTATTTGAAGGAAAAGTCATTGATCTTCTGCAAGCATTAAAGCCTGGCACTCTACATCTACATACGTAGAAATACGCTCTTGTGAGGTTCGGTTTATCCGAGACCCACAATCCTATAGCACAAGAGGGCTAGACAATAACTCTTTTGTCTATGGCCGAAGGCGCGTGGCGCAGGAAAATTACTACGCCGGCAGTTTGTTGTCGCAAACACTGTCTGGCAAATAAACTCAGAATAGGATCGTTCCTTGCCTCTTATATTCTTCTCTTCCTCTACTCCATTCGTGTAATATTCCTTTATTTCTTTTTTGTTATTTGAAATGCACTCCTATACCTTTTTAAGATCTTGTGAATTCCTGTTACCGACATTTACCGACATACAAAATCCTCGAGGGGTTACGTCCGTGCTAAATCTATAAGCTTCTGGCAGGAACGTGAACCACCGACAGTCCTCAAATGTCGGTAAATGTCGGTAGCAGGAATTTGCAATTAGAAACGGCCTAGCCCCTCTGCTACTTACTGTTACTTAATCACTTTAAGTATAAAAAATAGTGTCACTATAGTGACAGAAATGTTGAAAAACAGTAGCAACATAGTGCCATAAAATTTTTTAAATAATAAACTTATAAGTAAATCATGCAGACCTCGGATTGACTACAATGCTTTTAAAAAGTCGCATGAAATTTCAAAAAATTAATTTCTTCAAGAATTTGGGGAAGAAGTTTCAGATAAGGAAATCCAACTTATAATATTTCTATAGTGCTTCATAGGCTACACCTATGAAGACTAGCAGATGTCAGTCCGTCCGTCTATTATTTTTGAATACTTATTTATTTTTTCTAATTAAATTCTTATTATAACTGGGAAGAATTTCTAATTCAAACTATTATCAAAACAGAAAACTTTTAAATTTGAAATTTTTGATGTTTGTGAAAGATGAATACTTGTTTTTCAGCATTATTTGTTTCTGAAGGCATACGTATTCAACTATTTTTCAATTTAGGACTATTTTCTGTCAGTCCGCGTGAGTCCGAACCGAATAATCTCATCTTTACTGATAAAAACTACATGTAAAAATTAGAATGTTAATTATATTTAAATGTCTCAAAGCTATGTATAGCTTATAAATAAAATTTGAAAGCGCTAATAGTAATATATAATTATGACAAAGTATTATGTGGAATTTCAGATTCCAGAGCTTGAATATATTGAAGAGGAACGTATATAATGTAATGTCTCATGTAATATATTACATGGAAGCAGTCTATTTGCAACAAAGGATTTCAAGAACAATTTGCTATCGTGTTACACGCGCGTGTGCATTGCTGCATCACAACGGAGCTCATGTCGTCATGACAACGACCCACATCCTTTAATGAACCACGTGTTCCGCGTAATTGCATTAAACTTCCGACATATGTCCTCGCACTAGACTCAATTTTTTACACAAAAGGCAATGCACCGGAGTTTAACAGAAACAAAATAAAAAACCCTAAAAGATAAAAGAGAAAAATGGCATGAAAGGCTCTTTTATCCTTTTTTTTGTAAAAAGGAAGGAAAAAATTAGATTATTCCTTTACCAATTTTATATAACTCTATAATACACCAAATAAATTAGCAAGACACGGAAAAAATGTGAGAAACGTAATTTTAAAGATACCCTTTTTTTACAATTACAGTAACTACATTGTGTGTGTGTGTTAAATTTCCAGAAATGAAGCAAGTTTTCTTGTATGGGAAACTTTAAGACTAAGTTTTCAGACTGAGAACTTATCAAATCCAGTGTCTGAGAACTTGCTTATCGATCATCTGTCGCGAAACTTAGGTGCAAAGTCACCCCGTGGGCGGTTTAGCTATCAAGTTTGTCCATTCATGTGGAGTCGGAATGTCAAGTATTTCGCAGGGAAAGTTCCTGGATCGCCAATATGTTCATGAAAGTATGAAAATAGTTTGGAAATATGCGTGAAAAAGTTCACGTAGAACGATGTATGGATTTTATAATGAAAAAAGTGCGAGGTGTATACTCTAAATTTGAATCAGTGAAAACTAACTGATTCGAAGTTAATTGTGATTCGACGACTGACAAATCAGTCAAATATGCTCTCTAAATTTGAATCAGTGAGATTTCACTGCTTTTCAGTGCAAATCCTTACTGCTTGCAATCAGTGACTCATTTCTAGCTATTTGAATAAGTGAGATTGCATTGTGAATCAGTGAAAATTCTTACTGATCAGATTCAGTGACCCATTTCTCACTGATTCAAATATAGAGAGTTACTTTTCAAATCTGTTCATTGGGCTTACTGATATAATCAGTAATTTTACATGATCCAATCTGTTGAATTTTCATGTATAAAATATGAGTGTTAACCGAAACTGGAATAGTTAAATTTGCAATTACCTGAAATAATTTTTAAGAAACAAAGTAACAAAACCGTTGAATTTTCAACAAAAGGGATGAATCAACTAAAATGATAAATATTCAAACCAAAAAATGAGTTTTTAACAAAGTAATTCAACTTCCAACGTGGAAATAGTCACCATGGGACGAAATACAAGTACCATGGTTCAAGTCTGGAATAATACAAGAATAAAAAATACAAGAATTTTCATCCGAAGAGTTAGATTTTCAACCAATCGACAATCCAATTGACATCCAAAAGAATGAATATTTAGCAATGCACTTCAACTTTCAACCAAGCAGTTCAATTTTCAAACAACAAAAAAATTAATTTTCCGCCAAGAAAATTAATTTTCTTCTCAAAAAGACGAATTTTCAACCAAAACAATGGATTTTTAACAAATTTGTTCAACTTTCAACCAAGTATTAAAATTTCCAATCAAAAAAGATTTCAATTTTTAGTAAAAAACAGTTGATCCGTCAACCAAAAGATCTTTGAATTTTAAATCAAAAACAGTTAAATTTAACCAATAAGATGTATTTTCAACAAAATAAATAAGTAAATTTAAACCAAAGTTATATTTTCACCTAAAAAGATCAACTTTCGATCGTAAATGTAATAGTTAAATTTTCAGTTGAAAAAAATAACTTTCAACCACTGAAACCAACGAACTTGCAACAAAATAGATAAATTCACATTCATAGAAATGAGTTTATAACTAAAATGATGAATTTTTAGCAAAAAAATTAATTTTTAACAAAGTGGTTTAACTTTCAACTAAGTATTAAAAGTTTCAATAAAAAAAGATGTATTCTCACCAAAAAATCGAATAGCTGACATTTAACACAAAAAATATTTCGATTTTAAATAAAAAACAGCTGATATATCAACCACAAATTTTTAATTTTTAATAAAAAACAGTCGAATTGAACCAAAAAAGACCAATTTTCAATCAAGATTAATTTTCTACCAATAAAGATGAATTTTCAACAAGGGAAATAAAATTTCAACTAAATAGTTGATTTGCAACTAAAAAAGATCATTTTTCAGCCATGAATAGAATGGTTAAATTTTCAGTCCAAACAATTAATTTTCTATCAAAAAAACGAATTGTCAACAGAATGCATGAATTTTCAAGTAAAATAGGTAAATTTTAAACCAAACAGATGAATTTTCAACCAAGAAAATTTATTTTCTACCAATAAAGACGATGTTTCAACAAAATGCATGGAATGACAACCAAATAGTTGAATTTTCATATAAAATTATGAATCTTTAATCACAAAAGTAATTTTTACCAAATTAATTCAACTTTGAACCAATTGGTTTATCAATCAATCTTAAATAAAAAATAGCTGATATTTCAATAAAAATAGATCTTTATTTTAAATGAAAAACATTGAATTTCAACCAAAAAGGCCGAATTTTCAACATAATAGTTGAATCCTCTGTCACAGAGTTTAATTTTTAACCAAAAAAGATAAAATTTCAATCAAACATGGAACAGTTTCATTTATAATTTAAAAAAACTAATTTTTGAAAATATAGTTACATTTTAAGCAAAAAGATGAATTCTAAAAAAAAATGTAATAGTTGATATTTCAACCAACAAATATTTTCATTTTAAATAAAAAATAGTTAAATTCAATCGAAAAGATGAATTTTTAACCAAATAAGTTTATTTTCTACCAATAAAGACGAATTAATCTAATTTGTAACGTACACTGACCGAATCATTAGTCAATGTATTAATAACTTTCAATGTATTAATCAGTTAGAATGCAAATTAAAATCAGTTATTTCTTGTGAAAATTTGATTCAGTCAGCAATGATGAATGAATCATCTGTTAAAATGACTGTTTTGTCGATAGATATGACTTATTTTCCAGGCAAAGCGTGCTTGGTTAACTTAATCAATTAAAAGTTTGACTGATTTAGATGTAGATTGTATATAACTTTTGCAATCGGTTTAAAAATATTATTGCAATCACCTCGTAATCGCTTGAAGTCAGTTGCATTCGCTCTGAAAGCAAACGAAATAAGGATTCATTGCACCTGAATTCAGAGTGTTTCAAGTTAATGCCAGTGATTGCCGGTGATTGCAGTCGATTTCGATTCGATTACCTGTGATTGCTAATGATTTAATGTGACTGCTGTTGCCTTCACATAATTGCAATGAGACTTCAAGTGATTGCAATAAAATTTGTACATCGATTGCCAGAGTTGTATACTGTAAGATAAACCATGTGCTGTATATATTTTCCGTAACATGACATACAGGGCGGTTATCTCTCGCACGCGACATTAAGACAAAAGAGTCCCAGGATGTTTAGAGCAGTATTTAAAAACATTTCATCTCCTCTCTTTTATCTGCTCGCATCGGTACATCTACTGACGTAACCACGCCGGAACATTTTAAACATGCACGACATGCTGCGCGAGTACGTGTACTCGAGAAGGTAGTATCGCGTATGCGGTTGATTCTTCGAGTGCACTTCTGCGTGCAGGCGAATAAGGAATTAGGGATCTTGCAATTCCCTCAGCATTCGCATTGCATGCAAGTTACTAAATTCGCCCAACGAAAATTTGAGACTGATTGCCTGATTATTTATTCTCTTCACTTAACTGCGGTTCCGTTACGAACTCCTACATCTCAATCTAGAAAAGAAATTTCTTCCTGTTTCTTATTTGTATAAAAAAGAAAAAATGCTGCGAAATACTCTGGGTAGCTGTCACACGCAATGCGCTTCAACCAATGATAGGTATAATGAAAATATCAACAAAATCTGGATGCAGAACTTCAATCATCAAAAAATGAAAGCGAGAAAATTTCAGCTGATCCTGTTCCCGAAATATCTTCGAACTTGGATAAAAAGGTCTATTACATTTAATATAATGTACATGCACATACAATGATTGAAAAATGACGCCAACTCGTTATGCAATTAAAAACAAGCTGAACTGCAAGGAATAATACAATTTTAAGTTACGAACATATAGTACACCTTCCACATAAATGTTACATATATTCAATACATAACAGAAAATTTATCGGTGGAATTTTATTATTCCTTTTTATGGCATATTAAATTTTGTTTTCATTGTTTGTATTTTATATACATGTGACAGAAACTTAAAAGATGAAGAATTCTTTTTAATTTTTGTTTTTACTGCCTCTACCGCAGGCAACCTACAACATTATAATCTTTGATATTTCTGAAGGTTCTATGGGTAATAAATTGAGCAAATATGGAAAATTTTGAGATCAGGGATCATCAATCTCTCTGCTTCCACTCTATTTTTTTGAAGAATAAATAAAGCTTTGTTATCAGATAGATAGAGAGATAGCCACAGTTAATGGATAGGCCACAGTGTTTGGTTAACAAAATATGACTAATGTATTCGTGAAATTGAAAGTTTCTATTTCGACGTATATAGTTTTTCGTGCGCAGTGTGAATATGATCTCCATTTTTTCCTGTACATCAGGTTTGGAAAATTTTTTCGGTTAAGAATATTGTAAATGTTTTTACAAAAAGAAACACGGTCATGATTTCGATGCATATCGTTACTCTGTATGCAATAGTCCGATTCGTTTACTATCTTTTTTTCTGATCGAATTTTACTACGACGCAAAAGTTGTCCACCCATACCACCTTCCTACCTGCAAATTTTTTTCCCGATCAAACAGTTCTGTTTTTTTTCATCTATAAATTCAAACAAAACTTTTCTATTTTTTCAAAATTTATGTCAAATTTTTTGAATCTACCGTTTTTGCTAGTGAACTGTAATGAAAATCTAAAACAAAACAAAAAATCATTTTATATATGCTGTAGACTCTACAGCATATATAAAATGTGTAGAGAATTAAACTTCCTTAAAATATGAAAACCTTCCTGGAAATTTTCTTGAATATTGCTGGGCTATAATAAATTTCCAATGAGCCATAAATGAGCTATAAATTATAGCACGGAAAAAACTGGGGATACGAAACGTTGCAGGTCATCGTTCAAGCAAGGTCAGCTGATTAGTCCAAACTGAGGTAAACTTTCCGTGGTTACAGGCCTGTAACGTGCTGCCTCTAGCGGAGTCCGCTGGAGATAATATCTGCGATTAACCACTGAAAGTTTACTTCAGTTTGGTTTAGCCCCACGTTTACCCTGCTTGGCCGATTACCTGAAATATTACGTACCTTCAGTTTTTTTAGTGCAAAAAAAATTGCCTAGATATTTTTTTCGTTGTACAAAAGACTAAGAACAAATTCACGGGTCATTTGAAAGATTTTTCTGGTTTGCAATAATTTTGTTGCGGTCACCAGAATTTAAAGAAAAATTAAGCTATCGATGCTCAAAAATTTTTTTATTTTAAATATTCAAAATTAACTGAAGCACTCAATGTAGAAATATTCAGAATTTAAACTAATTAAAGTTAATCAACTTGAATTTTAGGAATCAAAAATTGAAACATTGCTTTTCAAAGCCTTAAGATTTGAAGACCGATTTCAAAATTTGAAAAAATTTTTAAAAAATGTGCGAGAAATTCAAAAAAATTCCCAATAAAAAGAATTACACTCATTACTCTCACTCTCTCTCTCTCTTTACTCTCATGTACTGTCATTTTTGGGGTTTCCCGGTTGAATGACAAGAAAATTAATTCATGAAATAATAGGTTCTCAAAGATGTAATTATTTGATATTAATGTCTATTATATCAAACGTTATGTAGATGTAAGTATTATATAAATTAAACAGGAAAAGGTATAAGAGTTCAAAGTTTTAATTGAAACATTAATGCAGGGATGAGTTGACCTGCAAAATTGAGGTACTAATTAGGTAAGGGGGGGGGGGGGGGCGCAGGAACGTCATTAAGTTTCACGTGAAAATGGATCCGATGTTATTAGCTTACCCATCGATCACAATTCGCCCAAGGCAACAGTCGTATTACTTACGCTGAGTCGATTTCCTCATTCTAATTAGGACTTGCGGTGCGCTGCTGAATGTCCCGACGAAATTCTACTATTAATTGGACTTTGCTGTCAGCAACCTAATATTATTTGATCATGACCATGCAGCATTATTATCTGCCTAAGGAATACGTAATTAGTGTCATCAATATCTCCTGAAAAATAGGCACAACTATTTCCCTAAATCTACAATTTATTACTTATATAAATCATATAATTTAATAATTACTGAGATTTTGGAATCTACGAACTATAAGACCACTTTTTCAAATAAAAATTGCGGCTTATTCTCCGATTTATTTCCCTTTTTCGACAATTTTAGATTTTCTTATAAACTGTGAAATCTAAAACGCGTCTGACTAAAAAAAATCACATTGGGAAATTTCCGAACAAGACTTTGTTTGTTTCAGGGGATGTACTATGCAATTTGAGCATATGTATTTGAAAAAATGTTAAACCCCACGGACAAGAGGATTCGAAACCCCGACGCAACGTAGTGATTCTTCGTCCTCATCTCTCGACCATACCGTAAAACATAAAGCATTTTCAAGTGGAAAATTTTTAATTGAAGGTCTTAACAATAAAAATTATTTAAAAATGAAAGGCGTTACCAATTAGAGCTTGCTCCAAAACAGTACATTACGTCATTTTTCAGTTGTCACTTGAGTTCCAAGTAAAATATAAAAGAACAAGTGACTTATGAAAAACGATATAATGCTCTGTTGTAGAGTAGGCTTCAACTGAACAATTTCAAATTGCATAGTTTGCAGTTGAAAATTTTTAAATTGGACGTGCAAGATAATTTAAAATAGGTTCAATATGAATACTCGAAAATAATGTAAATGTTAATAGCATTCAAAATGAAATAATTCGAAATTGCAGCTTGCTTAATAAAATAATTTTGAATTGGAGGCATATAAAATGGGCAATTTTCAACAAAAAATGTTCAAAAAGTAATATTCTTAACCTCTGAAAGCCTCTTAAAATTTAAGAATTGAAAATTGCGAACCCCTAAATTGGAAGAACATTAAAACTAAAGATTCAAAACTTTTAAATGAAATGGTCAAGAATGCAGAAATTCTAAATTAGGCCATTAAAATATTTAAATGTATGAAATGTAAGAATCTCAGGTTGTAATGGTTCAAATTAGAACAATATTAAATTGCACACCTTCAAAATTTAAATATTTAAAATTAAAGAGTTCAGAATTAAATAATTTGTTGAACTTCCAGGCGATAGCTTTTTTTAAATCAACTTTTTCTCTTTAGAGCTAAACTTTTGTCAAATGTTAGAAAATATGAAAGCGAGCAGATACAATATTATCGATTT
This sequence comes from Andricus curvator, assembly GCA_932195095.1. Lineage (NCBI taxonomy): Eukaryota > Metazoa > Arthropoda > Insecta > Hymenoptera > Cynipidae > Andricus > Andricus curvator. The sequence continues at coordinate 232,234 of CAKNYM010052130.1, read as the reverse complement.
CTTTATTTTTTACTAATCATTAATAATTTTTACATTCTCATTCATAATGAGAAGCTATTAGTTTTATGTGAAATTTGCCTTTGTCGGTTTTCATCAAATTGCCACGTTTTGAGATTCTCTGAGTCAGAAAAAACGATTCTTGCGAAGGTGTCTGCCCGTCTGTACTCTGTTTGTAGCTTGTAGGTAAATTGACGTTCGAAAGAATAATCAGTCTGGATTGAGCTTTGGCACCCTTTTTCACGGCCTAAAAAATAACAATTTCGTTAACCAGCCATTTTAGACCATTGATTCTGATTTTATTCATCGAAAATTCTTTTAAAAAAATAAAAAATTCGATTTTCAGGACCTACAAATTTGCTTGAGACCATTTTTTCATAAGATGCATAGTTTTGTTTTAATCGTGGAAAATTTTATTGAAAATTAAAAATTTAACTTTTCGGTCCAACTATGCGTAATACGAAAAAAATGTTAAGAAGGAGAATAATTGTTCATCTCAAAAAGAACAAATATTAAAAATTCCATCAACACAACAAGATTTAACAAAATATTTCATTGGATCAACTAAATAAGTTTTGGTTAATAACTAAAATTTTGTCGTGACAAAACTACCAGCCCGAAAAAACGGTTTTGTTACTATTACCAAATTTTGGTTATCAGTATATAAAGAAAATAGAGCGCAAAGTGCGAGTAGCATGAACAGTAATACACTGGAAGTCACATTTAAGTGCAGTTTCAGGCATGGTCCTGAATCGCCTTCACTTAAATTCACTTAAAGCGAACATAACATTTCATCACTCCGAACGTAAACAGGCAGGGCCGTATAAATCCTGGCGGATTTGAAGGCATGACGCAACCTGTTTGACACATTCTAAGTGTAGTTTCGAAAATTGACACTACTGTCAGAAATCTCCACTTCTGTGGAGTAATAAACTTATATATTTTATAATTAGATGATATTTTTGCTGTTTTTTTGAAAGATCTCGTTTTTAATTGACCCAAGTATTACAAGTGTAACCCTAATGCCAATAAAAAAATCTTCTTTACACTTATATATTTAATGCTTGACGAGTTGCAGTTGTTTCAAAATTACCCTCCATGAAGATAAGTAATTTAGCTTAACTAATTTTTTACGTATTGCACTATGCATTTGACTGAACATGCAGGGCAAGGATGAAAAGTATTCTTACACGAAGTGCGAGGCTCATTTTTGGGTAACCAATTCTGATTACTACTTACATTTCCCAGGGAATCAATAACGTGCTTCCGGAAAATTCTATCAGTAAAGATTCACTGAGGAATCTGTGATTATTCATTGAAATTCTAATAGTTTTTTTCACTGATTTTTCAACAAAAAAAGTTACTGAAGTTTCGTAAGCATAATTTAAATAATGTTTCATTATTCTCTGTATCTGAATCAGTGAAGTGTTGGTCACTAAACCAAATCTGTAAGGATTTTGATTGATTAATCACTAAAAATGACTGATTTTTCAGCGAAATTATTATACATCTCCTTTCCGCTCATCTATCATTTATTTACTTATACTACTTGAGATCTTCCATTGGGGTAATTTTGAAACTACTTTAGCTCGACAATCATAAAATATATAATTTTATGACCCCACATAAGTGGAGGTTTCTGACAGTAGAGTGTCAACCACGTAGTCAGCGGGGAGGACCCAAGAGACTTGACATGTCGCTCGTAAAGTGTAATAATTTATCAGAGTACGTGATAATGGAATGTTTCGATACGTGACTCTGAAGAGGAGTTTTCCAGGTAATCGTAATCGTGTTTGATTAACACGCGTATGGTCACTGATAGATTGAAAGGGCGTATTTCATGATTTTCACTATACTACATGTTTCTCTTTCCTTTTTCCATTAGTAGACTGGGCTCTTCAATGATGAACGTTATGGATGCTTCCACGGATTCACTTGAACGAGTGCAATTTGAACGAGTTTTCGCCGTACACCGCTCACTGTAATTAGTACCTGAAACTGTCTCGCCGAACCAATATGAGGTTCATGAAAGAGTGGGGTGGGCTTTTTTGCTTACAAAGAGATATTCAGGAAAATCAGGTAATTTTCAAGAAGACAGTTTTATAGCCTCTATATGTAGAACAATGCCCATAGCTTTGAAAATAAGTGGAAATAATTTTATCCTTTTTTTCTTTAAACAAAGGTCTCTATTATAGATGCTTAGACAAAATGTAATGTTCTAAAATTAAAAACTGTTTTAAAAGTTTATATTTAAAAAAGAAATACGGTAGATTGATAGAAACTAACTTTAAATTTGAAAGAGTTTTATTATTTACATTATGCAAATAGAGGAGAGCGTCCGGTCAGAAATTATGAGAAAATTTACGGTAATTTCCAAGTACTTTCAATTTTCTAATTCAAACCTTCATAACAAACAATTTAAAAATTTGAAGTATTTAAAAATAAAAACTAAACATTTAAAATAAAATAATTTGAAACTCAAATCCTCAACATTGTAAAAATGCAAAGCTTTCAAACTCATACATTGTACACTTGCAAAGTTGAAGCTATCAAAACTAAAAAAATTTTATTTTGAGATCTATAATCAGAAAAATAATTCAAATTGAACCTTTTGAAATCTATCTTATTTAAAATTGAAACATTTAAATTGTTTCAGAATTGATGAGCTTTAATAATTATTAGGTTTGAGGCATTTCAATTTCCAGGCACATAGGTTTCAATATTACTAATTTCTTATTTCTGAATTGAAAAAAAAAAATAATAATAATGTAAATAATTTTTAGTAATCAGAAATGTGACTACTAATTCAAATTCTTGAAAATTACAGATTTTCAGTAATATACACTAAAGTCCCGCTTTACTGGGTCCCGATATACGGGATAAGGTGGTCCAAGGGGGCGAGAGACAGGCGCTTGCAAGGTCAGCAGAGTTGCGAAGTGTACGGTTCGGCACTATAAGAAGCCACAAGCAAGAAGGAGAAGAAGAACGGTTTGGAGAGTCCCGATTTAATGTGAAGGCCATTGAGGGTACCCCCGAAACGCCCATTAAAGCGGGCCTCGAGTGTATTTGCAGTATAATAGTTATTTTCATTTGCTTTAGATTATTTATTTAAAAATTGAAAATTTCAATCAGTGTGATAGTTTTAATTTTTGCTGAGTCATTTGAAGTGAGGTAATAAAGCAAGCTTTTATAACCGATAGGATTATAATCGCGCTAATTAAGTGGTTGGATAATAGAGTATCACCTATAATTAACGATTCGAAAAGCAATTAGGTCATAATTAATGCACTAATTCCAAACATAATCTTTAATACAGTTCACCAGATTAAACCTAATAGCAAAGTTTATATTTAATCAAAAATTCAAAATTGTAATATTATTAAATAACATTTCCAATAATCCATATTCTGATTATAGATATTACTAAAATAATTACTATTATTTTTCCGTAGAAGAGACAAATTACCAAATTTAACTTCGTTTTAATTATTCGTAAAAATTTGTAGTTTGATTAGGTATAAAAGTGCAATCAAATTTTTATATTTTGCTTTGATTTTTTGTGCAAACAATTATTTTTGAAGTTATAACTGATTATTCTAAATATGAAAGGTTCCTGAATTATGTTAAATTCATATTATCTATTTAAATTTCAATTTAAATTATTTCGGAACCAGACAATTTATCCACCAAAGGAAAACGAAGATTTCATCAATTGTTAGTCAACTTCGTATCCTGACACTAAGGCTCGAATCCCCAACAGCATGGCTAATTTTGGCTAATGCTTTGGAATATAAGCTAAGCACGCCACTAACTAAGCTACGCTGCCTTCTTATTATGTAATAATAAAAAATTAAAATATCCCAAAAAGTATTTTATACTTTCCGTTTTTTGCATTTTTATGTCTCGGGTTGCAAATTCAAATTCTCATAATTTCCACAAATTCACATACTTCCTCGGAATATAAATTTTTTCTCTTTTTTCAGTTCGTTGTTAATGATTTTGCGAAAAGCCAGCGGGGATGTGGCATTTAATCCATGGACGATACTCAGACGTGAACTGTTGCGAAATATGTGGGAGCTTTGAAACGGCAAACGCACGTGTGTATTGGTCTAGAGATTCTCACGTCTGTGGAATCGACCTGTACGGCTGTGGAAATTCAGGGCTGTGCGTGGGTGGGACGGCCGAGACTTGACTGTCGGTGTGAGTCGAGTGGAAAAGGTTGCGTTGTGGGAGGAGGGTGGGTGGGTCGGTCGATATTGCTGGCTACACGTCTTGAAGGCGACCTGCTGACGTATATGTGTCGTGATCCTCGTATTTTCTACAACCCCCAATGGTCCAGAGTCCAACGCCCCTGAAAACCTTGCCCCTGTCTCTTAGGCAACAAGGGTGACGAACCCACCCTTCTGACAACTTAAACTAACTCCTAGGACTAAACCATCATGCCTGATCTCCAAAGATCCTTTATCCCCAACAAATTCTTTCTCAAAACAATTTTTCTTCCAGAAATAACATTCTTTACCTTCCGTCAAAAATGAGCATACCTAATTCGATTATTTTAGAGTATAGTTATTTTGACTACTATTATAAGGTAAGAAAAGGATGCATAGGAGAAGGGAGCGATAAAATTGGAGAAAAGGTCGATCATCTTTAATTTGATTTGAAAATGTCGATTATTTTCTATTTTTTTAACCTACTGATTTTGTGTATTTTTTCATTAGGACGCGTGATTTTTGTGGTTCCTGGAAAAGGGGTTCGGCGTGAGGGGGTGGAGGAATGTGACCTTCACCCCCGTCCTCCTACCTTTTCAAAGTCGTTGGTTTAAAATGCTCAAACCTAGAACGCGTTTTCTTGGGACCCCGGGAGGCCTAGAGTTAAGCATGATTGCCAACTTCAACTAACTCCTCCCACCTTTCCAAGGTCCCCGATTAAAAATGGGCCTACATCGCCTCTCCCAACTTACGCCGAACCACTTTTTAAGGGCCCTCCTTAAAAAAGTACGCGTCCTTGTGTTGAACATTTTAGATCAGGGACCTTGGAAAGGTGGGAGGGATGGAATGAGGGCCACATCACTCTCCCACTCACATTATTACTAGGATCCTAGATATCTTCTCCCTCATAAGAGCAGATGAATGGCATTATTAGTTTGGCTCTCATAGTTTTTACATTTATTGTTTAATCAAAAATTGTTTTTAAAAATGTGACCTAAATTTCTGTTGCGAATTTTCAGAGTCTTAAATGAGCTTGAAATTATGTTGGACAGCTAAAGTTGTTTTCTTGTTGATTTAACTAATTTTTATACAATAATGATTTTAAAACATATTTTAAAATTTCTTTGGCAAACAAATGGATTTATTTTCAAATTTGGAGCATTAAATTCGGCAAAAGGGCAATTAATTAGCCCTAAGTTCCCGACGGGTCATGAGTTTATTTTCACAGTGTGGTCATATCAGCTTAAAATACCTCCACGAAACCGCTTCCCCACCAATCACTCTAGGTGGAAAGTTTCACCAAGTCATGGAGCATCACCGTTCGATCATAAACACATAAACTGTCTAATAAAGTAATAGGAAGATCCATACGCTTAACCCTAAACATATCCACTAAGCAAAACTTTCCACGTGGACGCATGAATATCCAAAAATCTTTAAAAATCTTTTTTGAATTAAATTCAAAAAAAAGGTTATATTAGTATAACCTAATATACCTATATTCTATCTGATATAGTATATCAGGTACTATTACTATACTATATAAGAAACTATTCAGTTATAATAAAGTTAATAAGATTGAAATTTGCTTTCAAACACGGTTTGAACTGACGTACACGGGAAAAACAAAGTTTCATTTTAACACTTCCCGGTGTTAAAATAACCTGCAAGAGAATCTACCCCAGTAGTTTTCGTTTACTCCCTCTGAACACTATGATTATTCGCAATATTCTGATAACATCCCCAGAAACAAGAAGCACAATTTCATATCCTATTACTGAAATTCCGGCATTTTTATTATTTCTTATTCTTTCTCTGAATGAGGTTTTTAAGCCTGGAGGAAAAGAAAGAGTAAAAGCGTTGTTTTCGGATGCAGTAGAGTTTTCATGAGCGTCGATGAAAGCTTCTCCCCTCTTATGGGATGGCGCTTTCTTCATTTAAAATCGGCCGTCTCGAAATGGCGTGTGCGCGCTTCCAGTCTGATATAGTGCCCTACAACACCATGGGAGCGGGATCCCCTCCGACGTCTGGTGCACGCCTGCACGGTGGAGCACAGTACACAGTCGCACAGAGTACCCTTTGACTATAGCTATATATAGAGTGTCTGGTCCCGACTGCCAACTATTCCCATACTCTTGGTTCGCGATAGGCTGCCCTGCCCTACGGTATCCTACCACTACCACTACCACTACCACACCATTGCCAATGCCACCCTAACCTACCCGTGCCAGGACACCCACCCCCATATCCTGCACCATACCACTCCAGCCTCAAGTCGGAGCTTTATGCTTTACAGTCCTTTGTCACGGGACGTAACGATCCCCGGCCCAAGTTCGACACTATCTTCACCGCCGAGAAATCTCCGCTAACTTTTGTGCGTCTCCATTTCTGATTTTCCAACCCTCAGGTTCTCATCGCGACATGGAGGCTGTTTTATTCCCCATTTTGAGGGATTTCGGTGATTTATCGGCAAAGTGGGAAAAAGATTAAGGTGTGCTTATGTGGTTTTGCGGGGAAGACTGAATCACAAATCATAAGCTTGCAGCAATCGTTTATTATAAGCACTAACAGGAAGTATATAATCACAGTAAATCGCTGGTATCGAGTTGATTCCACGGTAAATCCCAAAAATATTTTTTTGCACAGAATTGTATAAAAACACTGCAAACGGTTGACAATCACATCAAAATTCTTGAATGTGATTTTAACTGGCAATGTAGTAGTTAATATACCATGGTGGTGGTCCGAATTATTACAAAAACTTGTAGTTTCTAGTAGAATTATTTTTGTAATTTTATACAATTTTAAATGACACATTTTACAGAAAATTACAGTCTGGCATTATTGTACTTTACTGTAATTCAAGGTTGCTGCGAAATCCCAATTTCGAAAATCCATGAATTTTTCCCTGACCATATAGATAATTTTTTCCGACAGCTATACATTTTTCTTTCAGGTATAAAAACAACCTTGAATCAAAGAGATCAATAATATTATTTTATAAAAAAGTTTGTTTTGGAATTAATTTTAGAGATCCTTATTTGCAACAGTCATACAGAATTTGATAAGGGGTCATCCAGAAATTACGTAAGACGATTTTAAGGGAGGGGGGTTTGGTAAAATCTTACTAGTTTTTTTATAAGGGTGAGGGTTGGGAAGTTCATAGATCTTACTTATGAAGAATGCTTACTGAACAAAATCGTAAATCCATATATTATATTACAACTTAGAAGTATTCCATTTTCAACAAAATAGATGAATTTTTAACCAAATAGTTGATTTTTCATCCAAAAAGATGAATTTTGAACCAAGAAGATTAATTTTCTACCAAGAAAAACAATTTTCAACAAAACACACGACGTTTTAACTAAAAATGATCAATTTGAGATTAGATGAATTATTTTGAATAAAAAAGCGAATTTTCAACAAAATAGTTCAGTTTTCAACTCAAAACGATAAAATTTTCAACAAGAAATGGGATAATTAAATTTTCAGTTAAAAACATCATTTTTCAATTAAAATAACAAATTTTCAACCAAAGAAACGAATTTTTAACAAGAAAGAAAAATTTCAACCAAGAAGATTAATTTTCTACCAAAAAAGATAAATTTTTAACAAAATACAGGAATTTTCAACCAAATAGTTGAACTTTTAACAACAAAAAATATATTTTCAATAAAAATGGAATAGTTACATTTTCCGAAATGTCTCGTTGTTCCGAAATTCGGAATAAGTAGTCAAGTATTTTTCATAAGCTTGGCTAGACGTCCCGAATTTTCCTCCAATTATTCGGGACGAACAAACATAGCCTAAATTTTCAGTTAACAAAATTAATTTTTAATAAAAAAACTAATATCCTGAAAAAAATAATACACCAGAACCACGATTTAGTAACAGTATCGGGAGTTACCTGCAAATAACCTTGCTATTAAATCGGAGGAATCGAAACGTAAACAACCAGGGCCGCCTGAACCGTTTCCATAATATTGTGCCATATACTCGACTGAGTACCCACCCCCAGCGCCTTTCCACTACGCTGCTGGTGTTTTCAAGCAAGATTCGCAACCGTCTCTCGCCCTGCCCCCTCAGAAGCTGCGCGGGCCAGCAGTTCTAGGAATTACAAAACCGGGGTTTAAAAAATCGGGGGTCTGGTGTACATAAAAAGTTGTAGTCATTTTGAAAAAAATTTCAGCGATGTAACACATTGCGATTAACCCAAAATTCAAAAAACGACATTACTTTAAAGATATTCAAACCTATTCAAATTCAAAAATTTTGATTCTCTGGGATTCTGATGAGAGTTCTATTGCCCCACAAATTTTCGAATTAGAAAGTTTTAAGAGTTTTAGAAGATCTGATTAGAGTTCTATTTCCCCGGAAATAGTTCTACAAAAAACGCTTAGAACATTTTTAGATCAATCAAAATTTAAAGTAGATACCAGACTTTGTAGATACATCAAAATTTTCAAATTTTCGGTTTTTAAGAGTTCTAGAAACTATAATCAGACCCCCCCCCCACTTCCAGAAACAGTTCTACAAAAAACACTTAAAACACTTTTTGATTACTCAAGATCAAAAGAGATGCAACACTTTGAAGATGCCCAAAAATTTACGAATTCGAAAGTTTTAAGAGTTCTAGGATTTCTGATCAGAGTTGTATTCCGTCAGGAAAAGTTTTATAAATAACGCTAAAAACACTAAAAGATTCATCAAACTTAAAAGAGATACAACACTTTGAAGATACCTAAACATTTTTTAATTTGAATATTTGGAAAGTTCCAGATGTTTTACAAAATTTCGGCTCACAAAATTTGAGGGTAAATTCAAAAGTATGTAGACGTTTTTTTGGCTGATCGAAAAATGTTATGATACTTTCTTGTAGAACTGTTGCGAGTGGGGCCGGATTAGAAGTCCTGCATGGAACTCTTCAAATTTTCAAATTCAACATTTATTGGGTATCCACAATGCTGTAGTTTTTTTTGCATTTTGGAATGTTTCGAATAATTTTAGGTTAATTTTCAGTGGAAATCTTGTGAAAGTTTTAGTCTCAGAATTGATTTGAAATTATATATTTTGTATTTTGACCAAAGGCCGTAGCAGGATAAGCATGGTCTGGGTGCCCCCGCATGGATTTGCTTCATATTTAGGGGATAAGTTTCTTTCATTATGAAACTAATTTACCCGAAGTGCCAAGTTCAAAAAAAAATTTTTACAAAAATTATAAATAAATTTTGAAAAATTAAAAAAATCAATTTTCTCAAAATTGGCTCAACCGATTTTGATGGTTCAAATATATATTATAGAAGGTACTAAGACAATTTAAAAAAAAAATTGACACCTAATTCCTTTCAGGAGAAGGGTGTGAAAAAAATTATTGAAATTTTGTAACCATTTTTTTTTAATGAAATACTTCTTGCACACCTACCATTTTTTGCCTATATCATGCTCACATTCAAGGCTCCAAAATATATTTTTGCGGAAATGATCACAGCATTACTTCATAGTTTAAAAAAATAAAAACAACTTTTTGGCCCCTCACATGTATGCAATTCCATGAGAATGAGGGGCCAACTTAAGTTTCAGCTTATGACGCAATAACTTATACTCAATGTTATAATAAAAACCAGATGCAACAGCATTATTCAATGTCAATTCACAGTGTAAATTGATTATAAGTAGATAGAAAAATACTTCTCTTCGTTTACTGCTGATATTCGCCAAACTAATTTCATGTCTGCCCAGGATGCACCACGTGCAGGTTGTTAGTCAGATTAGCATCCCTTACTTTATTTACAACTGTAAATTTTGAACCAGACTAGAATTTTCAACCTGAAAAAGTGAATTTTCAACCAAGTGGATGAATTTTCAAACAAAAAAATTTGAACATCAAACAAAAACTGTTGACTTATTAACAAGATTTTTCAATTTTTAACCAAATACTTGAATTTTCCATAACATTTTCTTTAACCAAGATGTCACTTTTACAAAAATGATTAATTTTCAATCCAGAAAAACTAATTATTTTATTGATAAAGACGAAATTTTCACAAAACAGTTGAATTTTCAACAACAAAAAAGATGTTTCGACACCGAAATTAACTTTTTTTTAAATAATCAAGTTTTCAGCCAAATAATTATATTTTTAACAAAATAGTTGAATTTTCAACAAAATAGTCGAATTTTTAAACAAAAAAGAATAAACTTCACGCCAAAAGAAGTGCATTTTAAAACCAAACAGTTGAATTTTCAAACAAGAAAGATTAAAAATAAAAATAAAAGCCTTTGAATTTTCAAGCAAATAGTTGAATTTCAAAACTAAAAGACGAATGTTTTTGAAGACAGTTGAATTTTCAACCAAAAGATTATTTTCAACCAAGAAAGACAAATTTATCACCTAAAAAGGAAATTAAAAAATACTTTTTTTTAACCAAGAAAGATGACATTTTTACCAAAAATGATTCAACAAATTAGTAGAATTTTCAATACAAAAAATAATTTTAAACAAAATAGTTAAAGTTTTAACTAAATAGTTGAATTTCCAACCTAAAAATGAATTTTCAACAAAAAATTTTATTTTCAAACGAGAAAGATTTAATTTCTACCAAAAGAGATGAATTTTCAATCCAAAAGGACAAATGTTCATTGAAACAGTGGAATTTTTAACCAAATAATTAAATTTTCGACAAAATAGTTAATTTTTTAACCAAATAGTTGTATATTTAACCTACAAGGTGAATAGCATCCCTTACTTTATTTACAACTGTAAATAAAGTAAGGGATGCTAATCTGACTGACAACCTCCACGTGGTGCATCCTGGGCAGACATGAAATTAGTTTAGCGAATGTCAGCAGTAAACGAAGAGAAGTATTTTTCTATCTACTTCTAATCAATTCACACTGTGAATTGACATTGAATAATGCTGTTGCATCTGGTTTTTATTATACCATTGAGTATAACTTATTGCGTCATAAGCTGAAACTTAAGTTGGCCCCTCATTCTCATGGAATTGCATACATGTGAGGGGCCAATAAGTAGTTTTTATTTTTTTAAACTATGAAGTAATGCTGTGATCATTTCCGCAAAAATATATTTTGGAGCCTTGAATGTGAGCATGATATAGGCAAAAAATGGTAGGTGTGCAAGAAGTACTTCATTTAAAAAAAATTGTTACAAAATTACAATAATTTTTTTCACACCCTTCTCCTGAAAGGAATTAGGTGTCAATCTTTTTTTTAAATTGTCTTAGCACCTTCTATAATATATATTTGAACCATCAAAATCGGTTGAGCCAATTTTGAGAAAATTGATTTTTTTAATTTTTCAAAATTTATTTATAATTTTTGTAAAAATTTTTTTTTGAACTTGGCACTTCGGGTAAATTAGTTTCATAATGAAAGAAACTTATCTCCTAAATATGAAGCAAATCCATGCGGGGCACCCAGACCATGCTTATCCTGCTACGGCCTTTGGCGTAACTTAGTTGGAAAATATAGAAACTCAATTTTTCACAAATTCAGACGGTTGCCATTTTGAATTGTTTCTAAATTATCCGATTGAGCTCAAACTTGGAGGGCATCTTTTCTCAAGTAACCTCATGAAATCATTTACATGAAGCGCAATATTTTTGAAAAAAATGTTATCCTATACAGAATAAGTATTATAGTATATAGTAGGTTTAGGTAGGTGACTCACCATCTTCCTCTCGAAAAATACCTACAACAAAAAAAAAACCTTTTATTTGTACTGTTTATTTAATTTATCAAAACAAACAAGATTATAAAACTTTGTCAAAAGAAGACTCCAAACTTCATCTTTTGCAGTCAAACGAATCTTAGACTCACGTTAACTTTGACTTTGACTCGGATGAACAAAGTTCAAAGCCATCGACGATGAAATTTCGAATACAAGATTGATTGGTTTAAATATTACTATCAATTTTATTATCTCTGGTATATTGATGTTGTACGTTTGAGGACTGTGATTCATGACATTCAAGATAAGCAGTCATGCATAGACTTTCTGTACATCTCGACCGCAGTTGGTACGATTGGACGAATGTCTGAATCGAAGACAATCCAATTTCAGACATGATATGCAAACGAATTCACGGCGATAACAATCACCGCACGATAATAGACTCGTGTAGGTTGGGACAATGTGATATGTACGTAAGGCAGGATCAACCAATCAGACCACTGGATCTCTGGACTAAAACGACGAAACGCTTCGTCGCATGTCAATCTCACTCTGACCCACTTTCATATTATTCTATTTCCATGGAGTAATCTGATTTAATCCTAGCCCTGGTCCTACATCCACTATAACTCGCATTTCGGCACGTTTTCATATATTTTTATCACAGAACAGGCCACTACTCTCGTGAAAAAGGTGGACCATTATTTTCTTCGTTAAAGGGGTACTTTCTCGTGTTCAAAGGCTAATCTGATACCATGTGCTACCTCAAAGTTTATTACACAGGAAATGAATTTCTCTTTGGACATTCTAAAACAAGGGGCATCCATAAACTATGTTACCAATTTTGGGCTATTTTTGACGCTCCCCCCCCCCCCCTTCCCTAGTAAAAGTAAAGTAGTGAAAAATTCTCTCAAAACATAGGAAATAGGATGATTTCTTATGAAAATAGGGAATAATAGGGGAATAAATTCTTTGCAATAAAATTAACGTAATTACCATATTCAATTCAATATAAAACACTTTAAGTTCCTACGATTTTATGTCAAAATATATTGAATTTACAACCAAAAAAGATATACTACCAAAAGAGATGTATTTTAAACAAAAAATATTAAAATTCAACAAAAAACTGTTGAATTTTCCAGCCAAAAAGACGAATTTTTTAGAAGGCAGCTGAATTTTCAACCAATAAGTTTATTTTCAACCAAGAAATATGACTTTTCTGCCGTAAAACATGAATTTTCTACCAAGAGACGAATTTTGAACTGATCGAATTGAACTAAAAAAAATGATTTTTTAACAAAGTAGTTGAATCCTCAACCAAAAAGATGAATTTTCAAATGATAAGATATTTTTTGAACCAGAAATGAAATCGTCAAATTTTTAGTTTAAAATATTAACTTTCAACAATTAAATTTTTTAATTCAGACCAGAAAGGCGAATTTTTAACCAAATAGTTAAATCCTCAATGAAAAAGATCAGTTTTCAACAAACAAGAATAATTTTCTAACCAAAAAGTTGAATTCTCAACAAAATACATGAATTTCCTACCAAATAGTAGAATTTTGAACTTATAAAGGATACATTTCCAAAAAAATTAAATAGTGCAATATTCAAACAAGAGATTAATTTTTAAACAACAACAAAAAAGTATGTTTAACCAAAAAAATTTTAATTTTTAACTAAAGAGGTAGTATACCATTAAGCCATTTCCCTTTCAGGGTAGGCGTGACACTACCCGATTCGGGTAGTGTTTCTAGGTGGATAGTTTCTTGTAGTAAATAACTACAAGTGTGGGCTCACCACACCCACGATTATTTTATTTATTAATTAATTATTATTAATTAATTTTATTTGTTTGGAAAATTTAAATTATAATTATAATTTATTTAAATAATTAAATAAATTATTAATGATACTTTTTACTTTTAATTATTATTACGTAAATACTTATAAATAATATTTAAATTTATTTAAATTTGAGTAATCAAATTAAAAATTATTAATTAAGGTAAATCTGGAAAAAATAAATTTTTAACAAAGTATTTCAACTTTCAACCTAGTACTTGAATTTTCAACCAAAAAAGATGAATTTTCAACCAAATAGGAAGATTTTCGTTCAAAAAGATTAATTTTTCACTAAGAAGATTAATATTCTTTCAACAATATTGTTAAATTTTCATAGCGAAAGGATCAATCATCTACAAAACAGTCGATTTGTTCAGACGAGCTTTCTACAAAATAGTTGAATTTTCGACCCGAAAATATATGAATTCTGAACTAAAATGATGAATCTTTAACAAACAAAAATTAATTTTTTTCAAAGTTGTTCAATTTTAAACCAAGTAGTTGATTTTTTAACAAAAACAGATGAATTTAAAATCAATTAGTTGCATTTTTAACCAAAAAGGATGAATTTTTCAACAAGAAGATTAATTTTCTTCAAAAAAGACGGATATTCAACGAAAAGTTCAATGTTCAACTAGAAAAGATCAATTTTCAATAAAAAATGAAGAGTTACATTTTTAGTTGTAATTGAATCTAGAAGAAATTTAAGTAAAGAAATGAATTTTCAACAAAGGAGTTCAACATTCAACTTAAAAGATGATTTTTTAACCAAGTAGATTAATTTTCTTTAGATGGAATAGTTAAATTTTCAACCAAAGAGATAAACGCAGGCGGAAAAATTATATGTAGTTCATACATAGTGGAAGAAATTATGTATAATTTTCGTTTGTTTTATACTAAAAATATATAAAACAAATTAAAATTATATATAAAATTTTTCGCCTGGGAATCTTGAACAAAAAAAATGCATTTTTGACGAAGTAATTCAACGTTCAACTAAGGAGCTGAATTTTTGACCCATAAAGATGACTTTCTAACAAAATATTTGCATTTCCAGTAAAATAATAACATTTTCAACTTTCGCAAAATTCGCAAACTTTGTTACAATTTAGAATCAGGAAAGATACTAAATGTTCTCTAAGCTCATAACGTTACTTCTACTAACCCTTTTCCTGTTGCCTACCGTATTTTTTGGTGTGACCCCCTTTACCCTTCAAATTGGTAACGTAGTTCATGGGCGGCCTCTACGAGATTCTCAAAATCGATTCAACCGCCAAATAAAAAAGGTCGAATAACTTAATTTCAGGAAATACATAAGAAAACTGCCAGCGAGAAGAAACTTTGTTTAAAAGTCTGCCGTGCCCCAAAAAGATTTATAAAGGATCTCGCGTACGGCGTATAATGTTTTCAGTGCACGCGGCATGTTTTTGCTTTGGACTCCCCCGGGTGATGTTATGCGAGAATTTTAGAGAATACTCTAGACACGTAAGTATAAGTTTGCATCATGTTTATTTTGAGTATAAGAATGCAAAAAGATGAAGAAGAAATAATTACATTTATTTAATTCTTTCATTATTTCAGGTAAAAAGCAAACTTAAAAGAATTATTCAACTATTGTGAACGCTGCGATCAATATTCATGAGTCAGAAAACTTGAAAATGCAGCAAACTATGAAATTCGATCAATTTTCCTTTCCCTAGCCGGGTTATCGCTTTCAAGATTTATAACTCCTTCCGCTTAGAAGGATTATTAAGCCCTTATTGACTTAATGACTGCAACAGTTAACGCAATCAGGGCCACGCGTTGACGTCGAAAATTACAGAAGTTTCAAGCAACTCTGATTAGACTCTGACGAGAGACAATGGGACCATATAAACAAGATAATTGCATAAAAGAAAAGAGACCTAATGTGATTATGAGTCTGTTTAAATATAACATTTACAAAAAGGGGCCGATCAAAAACTACGTCACGCTATTTTGAACACTTTTTCTACCCCTCCCCTTCTTCGTCACATGCCATCACACAGCCTAAAATAAAAAACAAAACATACATACACAATACTTTAAGAGACTTCAAAGTCCAAAATGCTCTTAAAACAGGGAAAATAGGGTGATTTTTCACAAAAATAGTTGAACTTTCAAGCAAAAGAGACGAATTTTTAACCAATCAGTTGAATTTTCAACCTTCAAAGACGAATTTTCAACCAAATGCTCGAATTTTCGAATGACAAAAAAATAACTTCAACCACATATAGTTGTATTTTTAACCAAATAGTCGAATTTTCGAGCCAAAGAGGAATTTTCTAGAAGAAGGTTGAATTTTCAACAAAAAACTTTTCTACCAAAAAATATGAATTTTAAACAAAATAGTTGAGTTTCAAACAAAATAATCAAATTTTTAACGAAATAGTTGAATCTTTAATGAAAAAAGTACCTAATTATTAACCAAACAGTTGTATTTAAAACCAAAATAGTTTAATTTTCTATAAAAAAGACGGATTATCCGCAAACAGTTAAATTTTCAACACACTTCTTCAATTTTAAACAATGTGGTTGAATTCATAATAAAATAATTAAATTTTCAACAAGAGAGTTGAATTTTTAACTAAAATGATATCAATTAAAAAAAGTCAATTTTTTACAAAGAAGCTTCAACCAAACAGTTAAATTTTCATTAAAAAAAAATTAATTCTCAACAAAAAATATAATAGTTTATATTTGAAACAAAAAATATCTTAGTTTTAAATCACAAACAGTCCAATTTAACCAAGAAAGATGAATTTTCAACAAAAAAGTTGAATCCTCAACCAAAAAAGTTGAATTTTTAACTAAAATTGATACAATTTTTACCAAAAGAGATGAATTTTCAAACCAAAAAGACGAATTTTTAACAAAAGAGTTGAATCTTCAACCAGAAAAGATTGTTTATTAAAAAAATTTCAAACAAATTGTTGAATTCTCTGGAAAACAGTTAAATTTTCAACCCAAAAATATAAATCTTTACCTGAAAAGTTAATTTTCAACCAAGAAGTTGAATTTTTTACAAGCATAATAGCATTTTTAAGCCAAATAGGTGAGCCTCAAACTAAAACCGATCCATTTTCAATCAAAAATGGAATAGTTATATTATCAGTTGCCAAAATTTATTTTCAACAAAATAGGTGAGAGAGATGGATAGAAATGGATCATCAACTAAAAAAATTGATTTTTTCATAAAATATATATAATTTCAACCAAGCAGTTTAATTTTCAATCAAGAAGATTAATTGCCTCATAAAAAGAAGAATTTACAACAAAATACAAAAATTAATTAACCAAATTGTTGAATTTTCAACTAACACGATCAATTTTCAACCAAAAATATAATATATCAATTTTCAGTTGAAAAAATTTATTTTAAAACAAAAAAAAACGAATTTCAACATTATAGTTTAATCTTCAACCAAACAAATGAATTTTTCACAAAGTTGTTCAACTTTCTACCAGGTATTTGAATTTCCAAACAAAGAAGACGGCTTATCAATGACAAATTAAATAGTTGAATTTTATGCTAAAAGCGATAAA
The DNA here is from genome assembly GCA_932195095.1 of Andricus curvator. Lineage (NCBI taxonomy): Eukaryota > Metazoa > Arthropoda > Insecta > Hymenoptera > Cynipidae > Andricus > Andricus curvator. Next base: position 214,921 of record CAKNYM010052130.1, on the reverse strand, counting down.
TATTTAGCCAAAAATGGATTAAATTTTCTGCTAAGAAAATTAATTAGACTTTTTAATAAAAAATAATCAATTTTCAATGAAAAATAGTTGGATCGACAGAATAGTTTAAAAAAACGAGAAAAACGGAAAGTTTCTTGAAAACAGTGGAAAAGGAGGCATTTTTTAATCAAGGGGTAAAGAGCGGAAGATGGTAAAGAGTGTATTTTCCATATGTGATGTCACGTCTATCCCCCTATCCTACCCCCCAAAAATATTATTCAAACCAAATATACATTATAATTGAAATTAACAGAACGAAATAAGTGTGAGCAGTAATTACTGATTCCAAGATTTATGTGGACCGTATATGCGAGGGCTTTTTAGCGGGACAGTTTTCGTAATAACGGCAAATCATAAATCGTAGAGGGTCTTAATGTAGCTTATAAGAGGTGGTGGAAGTACCTCCGCCCCTGAAAAGCTGCAGCTTGGTAATTCTCATCGTTGTGGAAAAATTCGCACAGGCGCAATTCTCTTGTAACCATGCTCTATCGCTGAATACCCCATGAGCATGGTATGGGGTTTCTACTTCCTACACAACTTTCAGTCCCCAGCTAAATTGCAGGCACTTTGTGAACCACTCGAGACACGCGGTACATACATGATATTTCGTAAATGATGTCGCCCGTGGACAACCGACACGCACTGAAAAATCCACGCGTATATTTGTACAGTTTAAGAGAAAGACTTCCTCTAATTTATATTGTTTATGGCTAATTAAATAATGACACTTCACCAAAAATAAAGGCTCACGACACCATGGAAACCGTTTTCCTGAACCTCTAGCCTTAATCTTTGACCCTTGATGTTTGGCAACATACCACTGATATTTGACCTTTGACATTTTGCTTCTACCATTTGATTAACTTCGACAGCCCACTTATTTTTCAGAGTAGGCCGGATAGTAGAACGCATTACTTATTCTTTTTGTAAATTTGTTGAGTTTAACAGTTTTTCCAGAATTTGGAAACTTTTCAACGGGCTCGTAACTCCTGTTATTGCCGTTACGGTCTTACAAAAAATGATTTCTTATAATTTTTTTCGCGCATATATAAAAATCGTTATAGAAAATCATTATAAATAACTCAGCATAGAAATAAATAATGTTAAAATATTGAATGTGCGGAATTTTAAAAGATTTAACAGATTTTAAGCTATTTTGACAGATTCCAAAGGGTTTCAAAATTTTGAAAATTTCAATGGATTTCAAAGAATTTTGTAAGATTCCCAAAAAAATTTTGAGCTCTATTCTAAGGAATTTCTAGAGAACTTTGGGAAATCAATTAAATGAAATGAAATTTCGAGGAATTCCCAGCGATTCCAAATATTTCAAGGGAATTTAAAGTATTTGAAGAAGTTTCACAATATCTAAAGAATTGTATTGAATCTTTAAAGATTTAAAGGGATTTGAAAGATTTCTAGAGATGCGAGCGGGTTTTTAGAGAACATCAATGAATAAGTCTAACTTAATGTATATTGAAGGGATTTAAAATGATTTCTACTTGTATGAATTGATTTTTGCGATTACATTCGAACTTGAATTTGTGCACGGTTTTGGTTATGACTTTCGGCTCAAAGCCAGGCTCTCCGAACGTAAACATCAGGGCTTTGAACACTGAGAGTGAACTGACGCAACGTGACGCAGTTATCCACTTAGGCCGTTAGGGTACAGCGCTTTATCGCTACGCTACCGTTTTTTCACGCACCACTGAGCACGGCACATCCCCCCGCGGCTCCTCTCAACAGAAACCGTCGGGCGCCATCAGTTCTCGGAACGTTCAAATCAAGTTTCCTGAAATCCAAGTTCGAGTATAAATATTTATATATTTTGAAAAAATTCCAAAGAATTTTTATGAATTTTATAACATTTCCAAAGATTTCCGGGGATTTAAAAAAATTTCACGAAATTTAAGGAATTTTATAGGACTTCCAATTCCTTCAAAGGATATACAGGATTTACGGGATTTTTGAAGAGTTTAAACTATTTTAACAGATTTCAAAGTATTGCAAGCGATTTAAATAATTTCAAGGGATTTCAAAGACTTTTGTAGGATTTTCAAATATTTTAAACACGATTTTAAGAGATTCCTAGAGAATTTTGGAAAACATATGAAATGAAATGAAATTTCAAGGGACTCCTGCCGATTCCAGAGGTTTTAAGGGATTTTAAGGTATGTTGAGAAATTTCACAAGATTTGAAGGATTTGATTGAATGTCCAAATATTTCTAGGGTTTAGAACGGTCTTTTTATAGAACTGTGATGAATAAGTTTAGTTTAATTTATATTGAAGAGATTTCAAATGACTTCAATTTATTTTAATGGATTTTTACGATTTCCAAAGATTTCAATGGATTTTAGGGTATATCAAGAAATTTCTAGAAAACTGTAGGAAATAAAATAAATGTTATTTCAAGGAATTTATAAGGATTTTAACAGTTTAAAAATACTTTAAAGACATCAAGTGATTTCAATGAAATTTCAAGCAATTTCAAAGATGAGGCCTATACTATAAGGCCTATACTGATTTTCCTGTAATACTTTTTCGTAAGAAATGTGAAATTTCCCATGAGAGTCGCTTTCGTTCCCTTTTTCGATCTCAGTTTTTTGTATTAAATGATTTTCAGTATTTTTTTAAATTAATACTTATTACTATTAATAATATAATAGTAATAATAATTGCTAAAAATACATTATCTATCGTTATGCAAATAAAAATCTCAAATTTTCCCCTGACACCTCACATCACACTGTGCGACAGAATCCGCAAAATGCGGATTCTGTTTAGGATATTTAAAAATACATAAAATTTATAAAGGTTAAGTAATATACAAAAAATGACATAAAGAATAAATTTTAATGTTGTGAATTAAATGCATACCGTAATTGAGTGTAAGTAAATTCACATTGGCATCATATAAAATCTACATTTTTCATAGTAAAAACTTAATTTTTACTTACAAAGTGACTAGCATTATAATGAATGTTCGTGCCACGAATAGATTATCTCACTTGATTTTGTTTTGTCATTTTTTGAAAATATAGTGGAGTGATTTTTTAGAATAACTTTAAATACCGCAAAAAACACATTCTTAAATTAATCTTATTCGACTTATTCTGCATGGAAGTTTATAAAGTTGGGTTTAGCTCACAGAAATATTTTGTGCCTTATTAATCCTGCAAGATTTAATTGTCTTCTTTATGTTAATATCGAGTGTGAAGCTGTTAAGGCTGGTGGTAGAAAATCTGCGTATACAAAACTATTATAGGGTCGTTTTTATTCAGCTAAAAATGTGTTCAAATTTAAATCTAATTATAAATATTGTACAACATCATTGACTGGTCATATTATAACGTAATTTCAAGAATTTTATTTTTATATGGTAAACTTAATGAATAAGGACTTTTTGCCATGTTTTGACGATTCTGCTCTACTGTGCATCAGAAATTCAGTTTCAAAAGTTTGAGCCCTGGCCTTATAACTTCTAACCTTTGACTTTTGACTTATAAATTATATTTGACTGATGAACATTTGAACTCTGACTTATAACCTTTTACCTGCTGTTTCTCTTGAGAAGCTACGGCTATTTTTTGTTTTCAAAGAAGACACTTCTTCTTAAAATGAAACATTTTTTCTGTCTTAAACGATTTATTCCAGTTTAATAGGAGACCCAGCTGACTCACGAAAAAAGCTTTTAACATCAAATTTGAAACATAACCCAGTTTTCCAGATTTTTGCTTATCCGGCCGCATAGTATCGAAAATATACGAAATTTTCTGTCAGTCTCTATTGGATCGGCTGACCTCGTTTTGTGCAGGCAATTTTCATCCCCTGAGGGAAGTTCCGTTGTTCGCACGAACATCTAACGATAAAATACAGGCCCGCGTGGAGTAAACCAATGATAGCTCCGACGAGCAGTGAAACGAAACGGTTGATCCCATGATGGGACGTAGAAAATTCAATATCGTTACTAATACAAAAAAGAGCCGATAGATTTGTTTATTATTATTTTTTTACTAATTAATCGAATCCCCATTCGGTCGTTTTTAAATTGAAATTCCTGCGAATGCAAATGTTTTCAGTATAGAAAAGCTAACAAAATTTGTAGATTCATCAATTGAATGAGGCAAAATTAACGGACTTCGGACATTGGCCAACGGCAAAAAAATTGCCAATTTTTTCCCCTAAACCTTGGTAATATAATATATGAAAAAATGAAACTTTAAAACTCACCAAAATTGAAAATGCCCTCCATTCATGTAAATCTGACGAAATAGTGATTCTTTCCCCAGTAAGTTTAACAATTTCGAAATAATGACTTCAATGACTTCAGGAGATTTTAAGAAAAATTCCAGTGATTTCAAGTGACTTTAAGTGATTTCATTTAAATTTACAGGAATTCATGGGACTTCATGTGAATTCATGTGTCTTCATGTGAATACCAATGATTTCAAATATTTCAAGATTTTTCAAGAGAAAACAACTAAATTCAGGAGAATTTAAGTGACTTCCAGTGCCTTCAAGTGACTTCAAATGAATCCAAGAGTTTTCAAGTGACTTCAGATATTTCAACGGACGTCAGTAATTTCTGGAGATTTTAAAAGAATTCAGAAATTTTTCGGAGAATTCACTGATTTCAGGAGATTTCACTAAATCTATGAGACTTCATTCATTTTCCGAAGTGTCTACTCGTCTTACTGCTCACTAACCTGTGTAAAATTTGAAATAGATCGATTGATATCCTGAGGTTCCACGGAGCAAAAATATTTTAAAAAAATTCTTAATTCTCAGAGTTTTGCAAACATCACTAATATTTACATTTTTTCGTATACTGTATAATATGCACAATTTGTGAAAATTTGGTAAGATTTCAATATTTTAAGTTTTTCTAGAACAAAATCTCATTTTTATAAACCTCAACAAATGAAAAAACCAAAATAATTTTTAAAAACTTTGCAAACTATCATGCCATTTTTTGAGCATACAAAAAAGCATACAAAATGCGGAAGATTTGAGTAATTAAAATTGCCTAAACCTGAATTAAATAAAAATTAAAAATTCTTAATTCTCAGAATTTTGTAAAAATCGTTAATATCAATTTTGTTCGTAAGCTATACAATACGCGCGATTTTTAAAAATCTTGTAAGATTGAAATATTTTTAGTTTTTATAAGACAGAATATAATTTTTATAAAACTCAAGAAACTTAAATAATTGTTTAAAACTTTGCAAACTATCTTAAAATTGGTTGAAAATGTAGGATCTTTCTTGCACTCAAAATTTCCCTGAAAAAGAAGTCAAGAAGACTCCAGAAATTAATTCAGGGTCTGCCCATTGTAATGACTAACATCTTCTCATTTTTTTTGTTCAGGTAAATTTTGAGTGCGAAAACGTTTCTACGTGCTGAAAAAATGAAGTATAGTTACTAGAGCCTTTAAAAATTATTTTACTTATTTGTGCTTCATAAAAATTTTATTTTGTGCTACAATAACTGAAAGTATTAATTATTTTTGCAAAACTCTGATAATTACGAATTTTTTAATCTTATTTTTTCTTCGAAGATCCGGTGTATATTGATCGATCTATTTCAAATGCTACACAGGTTATAAGGGAACCGAAATGAAGTTTTTCAGTGGTAGGCTGCTTTTGATTTCTAATTTTGTTTTGTTCAACCCACCCTGCTGCTCATTCCATATAAAATGACTTCAAGTGTCTTCAAGAGAATTTTTGTGAATTAAATTGAATTCAAGTTATTTTAAATGACTTCAGCAATATTTGAAGAATTCAGTTACTTTAGAATAATTCAAGTGACTTTAAGTGATTTTATGCGAATTCATGTGACTTCATATAAATGCATATGATTTCATGTGAATTCAAATTACTTCAATTATTTCAGGAGACTTCATTACAAATATATAATTGACTTCTTGGGTTATCAACCCGTCGCCTTTTTCCAAATTTAATTTGAAATTCATCATTGGATGACTTCAGATTAAAATTCATCATCTTACATTCTTAAAAATCAATTAATTTTTTTGAGATCTAAGTTTAAGTTTAATTTTAAACGATTCTTAATATGATTGCATAATTATGAACGATTTAAAATTTAAATTACACAAATTGGAACTTAGAATATTTTCAACATTTTGCTCGTGACTCCTTATAGTGCCGAACCGTAAACTGCTAAACTCCGTTGACCTTGCAAGTGCTTTTCTCTCGCCCCCTTGAAGCACCTTATCCGGTATATCAGGTTCCGGTAAAGCGGGATACCAGTGTAATTTCACCTCCTAATTTGTATTATAATTTGACAATTTGATAAAATAAATGTAGGAAAATAAGAATACCGTAAAATGAAAATGTAGAGGCCAAGCTGAAAGTGAATGGAAAATATTTTATCGTGAGTAGAAGAAGAGCTTGTGAAGAAGAATTTTGCAGAATCGTCTTTCCGATTTTATTTCCTTTGAGAGTTCACCCTGGCACTTCTTTTAAAATTGCTCCGGGGTCTTTTCGTGTTTCCTCCCTTGGCTGGCTGTATCCGTTAATTCATGCAGGAAAAACTGTTTCGTTTCCGTCTCCCTCGGCCACTTTACAATTCAGTTACGAATCGCTCCTCTCGTTTCGGCAAGATTTCTTCTATCCTGTAGGTCTTTGACTCTGTCGACGAATTCGTAAACGGGACTGCGAATAAGGAGATAAAACCGCCTTTAGCAAGACGCCTAGGTGTCAAGGATTCGAGGGAGGGACTCGAAGCCACCCTTATTTCGCGCTCTATCTGACCTGAACCAATCATTCGCAGACACAAATTGCATTATTTTAATATCGTTATTTCCCAGACAGGTATTCCAGTAACCAAATCAAAAAAGTCATCTATAATAATCAAGTACATGGCTTCATAATGTTGTCCTTCTGTCACGTCATGCATTTCAACTTGAAGCCACTTGAAGTTGCTGTGCCTCTACTGATTTTTAAATGATTTTGTTTTACTATTTGTTTGTTACTTAGTGATGACTGATGGCTGATAAAATTTGTAGTTGAAAAAAGTTAGTTTTGATACAATTAAGAGAATCTGTTAACAGAGTGGCTATGTGGAATGCAAAGGCACCCTTTACAAAGAAAAAAATAATTAGGAAAAAAAGCTCTACTGATTTCTAGACCAACCTCGGTGAATTTCACATTTCCACTAAACCGAAGATTTCAAATTTTTTAACACATTTCCTGTTGACTCTAAATTGTAAGATGCTGGAAATCTGACATCTTCAAGGTGCCTATCAACTTTGAAGTTTCTCTGTACTCTCTTAAAATGAACCAGCGAAATATCGCTGATTTCCTGTGAAATCTAATAGGTTAAAACAGCCAAAAGTGTGTCACTGTCCATCAGTTAGATTTCACTGGTTACTCAGTACCATTAGTCATCTGGTCGTACGCATTGTCGTCAGTAATTTGGTTAGGTCAGGTTAGGTATGACACTTATCATTCATCATCATCACTTTTGGGCTTGTCTTTGCAAAATTATCTTTCAAATCCCAATTTCGTATGTAGAAAATTCGTATTACTAAACTAATTGGCCCGAAGAATATTTTTTTAGTAGGCGATATAATAAAAAACAAATATATAGTGAATATATATTATTATTGCACTTTGTTATTTATCTTACTGTTTATGTATCTTTATGTAACTGTTAGAAAAATCTGTACTGAATTTAGTATACAGGTAATGGAAGCGAGTATGCACAACATGAAATTAAATTTAGTATACCAGCGTACAGTAAATTTAGTATATTTATACTGAATTTAGTACACGCGTATACTAAATTTCATATACGTGTATACTAAATTCAGTATAAAAATACTAAATTTACTGTATGCTGGTATACTAAATTTAATTTCATGTTGTGCATTCTTGCTTCCTTTACATGTATACTAAATCTAGTACAGATTTTTCTAACAGTGTAGGTGATAGAGCAATTTGAGAAGCGCGCTATAGTTCGCACATATTATTCTAGTATTTAATGAATAGTAATTATTATAATAACCAGGGTGGCGATTCGGCGGACGATTTCAAATTCCCGGTCATTTCCCAGTCAAGTTTTTCAATTTTCTCGGTCAACTCAAAGTAACATATTTATATTTGCCGCAAAACGCAAACATTTATTTTAATTCATGACGTTCGTTCTAAATATCTTTTAACACAACAGAGCAAAACGTTGCAAAATAAATGAATTTTGAAAAAAAATACTTAAATTTTCCACTAAAAAATATCAATTTTTTACAAAAAAATGGAATAGTTAAACTTTCAGTTGAAAAAATTAATTTTCAACAAAGAAAACGGATTTTCAAGAAAATAGTTCAATTTTCAACCAAAGTGATGAATTTTCAAATCAAATTATGAATCTTTATCTGGACTAGTTAAATTTTAAACCAAAAAGATAAATTTTCAACTAAAATGATGAATATTTAACTGGAACACTCGAATTTTCAACCAAAAAGACGAATTTTTAAAGAACATTTTAAATAAAAAGGTCAATTTTCTACCCAAAAATACAATTTTTCAACCAAATACATTAACTTTTAAAGAAAGGTTTGAAGTTTTAATAAAAGAAGACAAATTTTCAACCAAATAGTTAAATTTTGAACTGAAAAAATAATAATTTTTAATCGAAAATGGAATAGTAACATTTTTAGTTTAAAAAATTATTTGTAAGCCAAACATAAGAGTTTTCAACTAAAACAATGAATCTTTAACTGAAATAGTTCAATTTTCAAACCAAAAAATTAATTTTTACTAAAAAAAGATAAATTGTCAACCAAAACTTTAATAATTAAATTTCAAGTTAAAAAAATTAATGTTTAACCAAACAGATGAATTTTCAACAACAACTATGGAATTTTCAATTGGAATAAGTTAAATTTTCAGTTAAAAAAATTAGTTTCAACAAAAAAAAACTAACTTTTAACAACAACAAAAACTAACTTTCAAAATA
>CAKNYM010052130.1:156959-200595 GCA_932195095.1 Andricus curvator | reverse complement strand
ACCAGAGCCGCCTTTCTTAGCGCTTCTTATTTATTATCCCAAATTTTCAACTCGATATCGCGTTTCGTGTGAACGTAAGTTGATTTTGAAAAAAGTGTCGGTAAGGTAGGAATCCCGTCACGTGACCCACTCGTTACATGGCCTTAAGTACATAATGACACAAAAAATTATTTTTCAAATTTATCCTTATGTTATTTATCGTATAAATAAATATACTGTAAAAATGAGACTTTTTGAGAATATTATTTTTCATCGCCGAAGAAAAGACTTGAATATAGTTTCTGTTTATCAGAATGAATTCATAAGCTTAAGGAACATAAATAACTAGTTTACGATTGAACCTAATTGTTATAAACAAATTATATTAACAAATACTTGGATGAGGAACTCAATGGCAGAAAAAAATTGTTTGTTGGCTAAAAGTGCTCAAGCACCTTATACAAATAATAATCGTAACAAATTATTAAAAAATATTGACAATAACTATAATTCAAACAATTCCAAAATTGGCCACTTTCAACAAACACAAAATTCACAAATTCCACTGAACCAAATAAGAATTTATTTTAAATTGATTACTGATAACAGAAAATTTTAAGCATTAAATCCTTTCCATTGTTAATCACATAAATTATAAAAATAAAATAAAAAACTAGTCAGTTTCATGTAGAAAAAAATTATTTCCTCTCCTATATCATATTCTATACACCTAAATAGTAATTTTCCATCAACATGAAACGTATCTTTGATTCTTAATTGTTACTGTTACTTACAAATTATTAAATTCGTTTGTAACTTTCTTCAAAGAAATAAGTTGTTTTTCCCCTAACACGAATTTAATCATCATTAGGGAGTAAATTCAAGAATAAATTAATTAGAATTGAAATAATAATATTGTTAGTAAGTAATTATTTATAAACGAGTACTATACTAGTTTCAGAATTTGTTCATAATTTATGCATTTTATTAACAATAAGAAGGATCTAATGTTTAAAATGTTATGTGATTATTATTCATTTTAAAACATATTTCTGATTGTTTTTATGAGAAAAACAATGCTGAAATATGCAAAAAATGCACAAATTAATATGTATTTAATAACTTGTTAATAAAAATATAAATTAAGAGTCATCGAGATATTTTCTAAACGGAATATTATACTATTCGGTTGATTTTGTAATTTAGTTATTACTTTTATTCTTAACAATGAAGTATATTTAATATTTATAAATATGTCTCATAACTAATAAATTTAAAATATGTTTGAATTTGGTTTGATGGGAGAAGCAATATATACCTACACAAAAGATAAAAAAAATTACTGTTGGTTTATTGAAAGGTTTATAACAATAGTAATTGTTAATATTTTGCAATAATTTGTTACTAATATTAATTTTAAAAGGTACTTGAGCACTTTTATTATTTGTTAATGTAATAATATACGTAATTTCTAGCCCTTTCATTCTGTTCTGCTTGCTTTCTGATGAATTAAATCTTCTATTTTTATCCCGGTTCAAAAATTCTAATTGTAGGTTAAATTTATAAACGCGCATTTTGGAAGTTGAGATTGAAACGAACTAAATAAGCACGACTATTTTGACAGTTCTGTATAAATTTACGAATTGAATTTTGCGGAATATAAAGAAAATTAAAAAAAAAAAGAACAACTCTATAGAACTAGAGGATCTCTATACAGAATTCCAGGGACACAAAACTTGTGTTGATACAACGTTCATTCTGCCGAGGTTTCATTTATTGCTGAGAATTGACAAAAAAAACATCGAAATCGGTTAAGAATTGTAAGCTCTAGCTGATTTTGAACGGTAAATTCCTTATTTGAACCACCGTGCGTCTTCGCCTCGCCTACACCTCGGACTCTGGCTCGTATTGCAATTTCACACGAAGAAAAAGTGGTACTTAGGGACCTTGAATCATAAATAACTATTTTAATATGAAAGTTGAAAAATGTGGGTTTTATGAAAATTGAAAATAAGCTTATGTATTTTAATTATTAAACTATGAAAATATAAAAATCTGCGGGAGATTAAAATTTCGCTTGAGTTGCAAATCTCTTTGATATTGAGTTACTAATAATCCCTATCTTCGTTAATCTAATTTTCAATTGAAAAGTGAAATAATAGAGTACTTTAATTTAATTTCAGGTCCTTGGAAAGTCGAGAACCGCTTGTTATCCGGATATCTACTTTCGAGAGCGTCCTTTGAAAGCTAGGCTTGAAGATGAAGAAGAACGCTGCAAAGGTGAATTGATTCTTTTGTGCCTTGTACTCCAATCACGTTTGTACCAAAGATCAAGCTTTCAAGGCTTAGCCTATCCAAGAATGTCTGAAAATGTGGCGCTTTTGGTGACTGCGAAGGTTCTTTCTACGTCCAAAAGGTTATTAAATACGTTTGCGACTTTAAGTAGAGACTCACAGTTAACCCCGTTCGCGTCAAAGGACTTTCTATGAATCCTCCTCACTTTCTCGGCATAATCTGAATCTAGATTCTTTCAAAGGAACCCTCCTCGAGTTTAGTGACCTTATTTTTATACGCTAAAGTATTTGCAATTATGAATTCTCAAGTAGTTTCACTTTTGTATTAATATAAATAGAAATAAAATGGAATATTTGATCAAGTTTTATTATCAGGAATATTGCTGTCTGAAAATTATTGTGTATCTCCTAAAATTAGAGCTTGTTATCAGTAGAGCAAATGTGATGAAAAACTTTTTCTACAGTTGATTGATTATACATATTTATTGTTTTTGTGAGAAAATAAACTGTTCTAACGTCCAAAGACGTCTGGTCACAGTGGAATTATCGCCATATTTTATTTTACACTCTCAGACGCAAATATATAAGTAACCGCTTCAACCAAATTGCGCTTTATATGCAAATTTGGTATATATTCAATTATTTTCGCAATTTTAAACATTCGGTGTCATTGGATGTTTTGGTTGACACCCTTAGCAATATTTATCAAAAGCATATATATTTTTGAAGTGGCCTACTTCATATTCGAATAGATTTATATAGCTCAAGTTTTCGAACGTAGTATGTTTGCATACATTTTATTCGTCCCAAAAGTTTAAAACGAATTTTCTTCACTTGTTTTAAAAATAATTAAAAATACCCTTTATCTACAGCGAGCCAGTGAGGGCCACTCTCCCCTAGTTCTGAGAAATGGAGAATTTATATTTCTACGTAAAAATCTGAGTAGTTGAATATCTAGAGCGTTATTTCCAAAATGCTTCTTTAGAAATTGTTTATTAGAATGTTTCAAAAAACGATTTTTATTTCAAAAATTCTACCCCTAGAGTGAGAGTACTAGTGGTTTATTGGCATCCCCTCTAATTTTCGTAGAATTTCAAGAAAGTTCAAGCATTTATCGTATTTCACTTATATTAGTGTAATTCGATCACTTTTACGTATAACGATATATATATATATATATATATATATATATATATATATATAACTTATTCAAATCTTATTAAATTTAGTTGTAAAATATCAAATTCACTTTAAGTCTTAGGGATCCAAAAATTTATCTGGTTTTATAAAGAAAATCTTAAGCTGGCGACAAAAAGAACCAAGGTTATGTTATGAAAACCCAAACCTTGTGCTAACAGAAAGTATTTCGCGTATTTTTCATGAAATGAATTATGAAAAGTGCTGGAAAGCCAAAAGTCCTTATTAGGTAGATTTAAAAGTAGCTCAACATGATAATATATGTACATATATAAAGCTATCATTTATATGCCGGTAATCGTCACCTTCAAAGTTTTGTTAATATCATTTCATCTTTTCAGTTATAGTTAGATATTGTTTTTATTTAAATTATAACTTGAATTTTATTGCCTTCATACATATCATGTTCAATAATATTGTTGCACAGTGTTTTAAATGTTATGCCAGAATTTATGTTACTATTATAGTAGAAAAATTGTTCACTCAATCGGTGGGCGATTTATTTTGACTAAATTTGAGAAAGATATCCTATTTTAAATTTGTATTCTGGATGTTGCTAATTCAAAGCAGAAAATTAGTAACATTTGTAACGTTTTTCATTTTATTTCATTTATTGGCTTAGGTATCCCCATCAAAGTATGCCTGATGGAAGAAAATTAGAATATAAATATTAATGGAAAAATTAAATAATATTTTCAGATGCACAATTTGTTCCTAATCAATGTTTTAACATAATAAAAAAAATATTGAGAGGTTAGGTGAGTGCAGTACCAAGCAATGGAGACGGGGGTGCCAATAGCAGGGGTTAGCTGTGCCAAACCTTATAAAAAAGAAGTATTGGTAAGTATTGGATCTAATACTTTTTTCGCGAATAAGTATTGGAAATCCAGTACTTTTTCGCGAAAAAAGTACTGGATCCTATACTTACCAATACTTATTTTTTATAAGGGAAGCACTAAATGTTTTGGACTTATATTTAATAATTTGTCAGGTTTATGTCAACTTTTAATAATAATTGAACATTCGAGTGTATTCTGCGTAAAATGTTGAGTGTAGGTTTAATTACCACTATTTTAGGATTCAATATTTTATGTGTTTATTCATTTCCTAAACTCTAAATTTCCTGTCAAGGTATCAACAACCGGTGCAAAAGAATAATTCATAGGGTGATAATGAATCGTTCTTTTTCTTTTCAAAATAACCATTGATATTTCGCAAAATTAAAAAAAAAGTAGTTGGAACCCTTAATCCCATAAATTTTGGTTTAAACTCTGCCAAGAATCAGGGGTTATTTTGAAACAAAAACAACAATTTGTAGGGGTAACATTTTAGAAAAAAATAAAGCCTTTTATGGACTATCATATACTTCATTCAAAAGGATGATAAATTAAAATTTATAATTTCGAACATATTTTTATTGCTTCTTTTCAGAAGCTTACTTTTAAACGGTTAAAGCTTGGAAATGTTCATTTTTGAACGCTTGTAATATGAAACATTTCATTTTAAACGTGTATTTGAATTTTTTTGTATTAAAAAAATTGTCATGATTTTGAGAGTTGTTTGACTCAAAATCAGAGTTGGTTCATTTAATACGTTTTACGAGGTCTGTCCAGATAATGAATGACCTTGTGGTATACCTACCAAGAGTAAGAGTTAATTCTGGTCAATCGCGATGATATCCCCTTCAAAGTGCTCCCTTTTGGAAGCCACAACATTCTTCCAGCAATCCTCCCACTTTCGAAAGCTCTCCTTGAAGTCACCTTTCGGAACAGCTAACAGCTGCTTAGTCGCATTCTGGTTTTATTTCCTCTATAACTTGAAATCGTTTTCCTTTTAGAGGATACTTCAATCTGGGAAACAGCTAGAAATCAGAGGGTGATGCCGAATCACAGGGACTGCCGAAATTATGTAAGGTCGTGTTTCACCAGATATTGTTGAATAAACTGCGATTAATGGGCATGTGCGTTGTCGTGGTGAAGTAGCAGTCACCACTTTTACACAAATCCGGCAATTCCTTGGCTCAAAATTTCCGAAACAATAGTTTTTGGAATACCAATGTTTTCCTCTATTTATCTCACTGTTTAGCGATTATCTCCATGAATTAACAATATTAACTAATTAATTTTGAGGTGTATTGGCCTTTGCGGGCCTGCAAGAGCGAGGACCACTTTCCATTGAAGTACGACTACTTTTAAATCGGCTAAACCACCATTTAATTTGAGTATCACTTATACACTAATCACCATATTCTTTCCGAATCATAAAGATGGTTTCCGAAGATGAATAGCCAAGTTTTTGGCAAAATTTATTGCACACTCTTTGTGCGGTGCATTCCGCCATCCAAAAATGCGACGCGTACGTGGTTAGACGTTTAAGCAACTATGTAAAGATTCTCAGGTCAGTGTTACTTAGTGGGGTCCTCACGGAGGTTCTGAGGGGTCTATCCGGAAAGTAACCGACCTTGTGCTTTCAATTTTTACCTAGTTGTGCTATTGTAAAAAACAGGTATTCATCATTCTGGGGGAGGGGGGCACAACCAGATACAAATTTAAAGTACAAGACCGGGTAGCTTCAACTTGTAAATTTTTCAGGGCTCGGGAATTTTTAATTATTGAATATTTTACTCTCCTAATCAGAAATTTTGCAGATCTTGATATTACGTTTATTTCAAGTTGTTCAATTTTGAAGATTTCCAATTTGGAATGTTTAACGTAAAATTTCTACGATTTCGTTAAATTTTCCTATTGGAAATATGCTTATTTTTCAATAGTTTAAATGTCACATTGAAGGATTTTGACCGCTTTAAGTTCAAATTTCAATTTGAAAAATTAACAATATTTCAAAGTATTCAACCTTGAAGCAATACATTTTACATCTAGGTCTTCATTTAAAAAATTACTCTGTTTAAGATGGTCTAATTTGGTTTAACTTGTGGATTCGTGAAATTGTCACAAGTTTTATTGAATTGTGATCTCTTAAAAGTTATAACTGGTCAATTTTTAAAGCAGTAGGTATTTTAAGTGTTGTATCTTACTTTTATATTACAACTAATTTTTTAATTCACCTTAAATTAAGCCTGTTTTTTAAAAATAAAAGCTGTAGAATAAACCTTTCATGGGGTTTGAAACATGACCCTCTTTCTTAAAACAAAACCTTTTGTCTGTGAAGTAAAAACCATTTTAAATCAAGTTCTTTCCATGATTACAACGAACAATAAAATAATTATTTTCAAAGCTTGAAGGATTCTTAGTATTTTACTGTGCTCATACATAACAATTAGAGGTAATATATGACTTTTGAGTTGTTAGTGAAGTTATATAATTCCAAACATCCGCGCTGGCTTGGACGTGCGACATAATTTCAGGGTTTGAAATGATGCATTCCAGAAACGGACATGATACCTAGGTCCATTGTTTCATGTACAGTAAACACAGCTCGTGCATTTATATACCTAAAACCCAGAACACAAACCGTCTCCACAGGAATATGCTAATAGTACATGAGCAAGAAAGCTGAAATAGCAGTGCCAGTGTATGGTCTGCAATTACGACACTATCCTTACTTAACCTTCGTGTGGAAAAGCACTTCAGAACTTCAATTCACTGCCTGTCGGATTTCAGCATCGCCCAATCAATTGCCGCATCTGGATTGGTTGGATTGGTGCCTGTAGATTTTAGTTGTCTTCAGCCAATGGTCTTTAAGAAACTTCAGCTTTGTTCCAAATAATGATTTGAAACAAAAGTAAAAAGAATTTTTCGAGTAATTATCTAATTATTAGTCAAACCTTTTATCGCCTCTTCAAAACTTTCGATGATTAATTTATGTCCATGTTAAATTAAAAAAGATGATTAAAATTGCATATTTCTTAAAGAGAAATCGTTTACATACCACAATAAAGGATCGTTCATTAACTACGTAAGGATTTTTTTGGGGGGAAGGGGTCCGAAAAATCTTACGAATCCTTACTTTGTGAGGTTGGGGGGGGGGGGGAGGGATCAAAAGCATTTGTTACGTAAGTTTCCTCTTTCTAATTATTTCTTATTATAGGCTAATTGAAACCAGTTTTGGCTGTTAAAATTACTTTTTATAAATATTATACACATTATATCATTATTTGTTTCATTTCTTTTTTATTATGTAATGTCTTATAATATGGCATACAACCAATAAATATATGGAGTCGGTAAGTTAAACATTCTTGAAATCTGACGTATACCTTTCAAGAAATCTCGTGAATCTTCAAAACCCTATAAAAATCCCTTATGATCCTTTAAAATCCATGGAAATTCATTAAAATCTCTGAAAATCGGTTAAAATTTTTGAAATTCCGGGATATTTTTCGAAATATCACGAGATACCTCAAAATATTTAAAATCCCTTGAGAATTAATTAAAATCTTTGAAATCAGTAGGAATTCTTCGAATCTCTTGAAATTTTTAAAATATTTTAAAATCCATTACAATCTTTTAAAAGCCATTCAAATTATTGAACATCCCTTAATAATATTCGGAAATCCTTTGAAATTCCTTCAAATATTCGACATCCAATTTAAATCCCCCTGACACTTTTCAAAATTCGTAAAAATACTTTGGTATCTTTTGAAATCCTTTTAAATTTTTTGAAATCTTGTGACTTCTTTTGAAATATTTCGAAATCTCTTAAAATCCCTTAAAATCTTTTGAAATCTGATCAAACTCCTTGAAGTCCCTTAAAATCTTTGGGAAAGCTCGTTAAATTTCGTGAAAATCTTTTAATTCTTTAATATACTTTGTAGTCCTTTGAAATACCTTAAAAGCCCTTGAAAGGCTTTGAAATCACTGGAAATCTGTCAAACCTTTTGATACCTCGTTTACAGTGAAAATAATTGATATACATATTTTTTATATATTGAGTAAAACTATAAAATCTTACTCAAGAAGAAGGGGTGGGGGTGCTCACACAAATCTTACGTACCCCTATAATAGGACGGGAGGGGTTCTAAAATTTCAAAAATCATCCTGAAGTAATTAAAGGGCGTTCCCTAATAACCTTTTAAATCTATCTAAAGTTTCTAAATTTAGCAGAGATATAAGCTATCAAAAGTTCTCGAAAGTAGGTAAATGTCGGTAAGAGAAATCTTTCAAATCTAAAAGAATTTTAATTTATACCAAAAACATTTGAGAGAAAACCAACGTCAATTTTTTCCCCCTAAATCATTAGCAAGGCGAAAAAATTAATGCATCCTGAATGAATGATACCAAATTGAAATCAAATGAATTTCGAATAGCGTGCAGCATATTTCGAGTGAATTTAAAAAGGAGGAACGATCGTTGATGCCGATTGGGTACTTAGCCAGCGATAACGAGGTTATTCTCGTAACTGTGTATAGCCTCTCGGGAAGTGGAAAAATCAATCGGCAAGATTTTGTGTACTGCCTTGCTGTTTATATTTTATAATTGAACTTGATTGAATCGTCTGACAGTTATTACGAAATTTGATAGACGTTAATGAAAATTCAGAGTCAAACTCTCAGCTCAAATTCAAACTGTGGTGTATAATAACGAGGATAATAAGGGATAATTAACTGCGTTGTCTGATTCGGGCTTAATCGATTATCGGTTATTCTCCCCAAAAACAAAATTTTCTTCATTAAAAAAAAATCCTTTTTTTGCTGACCGCATTCGGTTGATTTCAAAAAACATTTTGGTTAAATGTACATTATTTTTGCTCAGTTGACCAAATTCGTTTGCTTGAATCAAACAACGTTTTTAGTTGAATCGTTTTGTTGATTTTAGAAAATATTTTATTGATTCAACCAAATTTTTTGGTTGAATTTACCAAATATTTAAAGAGATCATTTTACTGGTATCAAGCAAGGAATTTGGTTGATTCAAAGAAAATATTTTGTTGAAAGTATATGAAAAGCGACGGACGCATGAGCAATTGGTACGATCGCCTACTTCAATTCAAGATGACAGTCCACGTGCGAGAGTTCGTAGCGTCGCGAAAAAAACATCAACATGTAATCCGTTTTCATCTCGATGATTCTTATCAAAATAAGTGATCCGGAAACATAATCGATTGAGATTAAGGGAGATAAAAATACGCAAGATTACTTGAATCTGTGAGATAATTAAGCTAAGATTGCGTGATTAAGTTTTTGGTAAAACGGCAGGACGATTTTTTTAATGAAATAAACAAAGGATCCTGCACAATTTATATTGCAACTGGTTTGCCGTGGAATTGTCTCGTCTTTTTATATTTAGTAGTTAAATAAACTACTAAATAATTCACAGAAGATGACAAATTTCTATGTTAAGCCATTTACAAAGTGAATTGTGCTGAGTCCTTTATGATTATATGAACTACAAGTTTTGGTTATATCTCATCAAAAACACAGCAACACAAAAAAAAATCTTTTCCGGGTCTGGAGGTCAGACCTTGTTGACTATATTTTTTGGGGGTCGCTGAATCCGAATCCGAGGTCCACAAACCCCCAGAACGTCAGGGTTCTGACATAACCTCAAAAAAGCTCATACAAAATATTTTTCCTAGTCTAGAGGTCAGACGATGTTTACTATATGTTTTTGGGGTCGCTGAATCCGAATCCAAAGTCCAAAAAACCCCAGCACGTCAGGGTTCTGACATAACCTCAAAAAACCTCATAAAAAATCTTTTTCCCGGTCTGGAGGTCAGACGATGTTTACTATATGTTTTTGGGTCGCTGAATCCGAATCCGAGGTCCCAAAAATCCCAGCACGTCAGGGTTCCGATATAACCTCAAAAGACCTAATAAAAAATCTTTTTCCGGGTCTGCAGGTCAGACCATGTTTAATATATGTTTTTGGGGTCGCTGAATCCGAATCCGAGGTCCAAAAAAACCAGCACGTCAGGGTTCTGAGATAACCTCAAAAAACCTCATAACATTTTTTTTTCGAGTCTGGGGGTCAGACCATGTTTATTATATGTTTTTGGGGTCGCTGAAAAAATCGTCAGGTTGTGTCAGAACCCTGACGTGCTGAGGTTTTTTGGACCTTGGATTCGGATTCAGCGACCCCAAAAACATATAGTAAACATGGTCTGACCTCCAGACCCGGAAAAAGATTTTTTTTGTGTGGCTGTGAAATCTTTCCTTAGACGAGCAAAGACACTTGCTTCAAAATTGAAATGGTCAAATTGAAACACTTAAAATTGAAAAATTATCCAGTGGCCAACCGGAATGTTTTTATTTCACTAGCACAAAGTGCGGAATTTTGCATGAAATTGACTTTCATTATTCCAGATGGTCAGTGATTCCCTCCAATTCATAACCGAGTTTTGCCAAAATTCTGTGTTCAACGACGAAAAGTTGATTTTCGCACCCACCCATCAGTTTTTCATTTTCCGGTTAGGGAGAGTCGGAGCCTTAATGCGTGAATAATTGAAATTCTTCACGAGAGGGATAAAAAGTGTTTCAATGTCCCGAAATTTAAATTTCAGGATAAAAAGTTTTGATTGGAGAATGACGAAGGGCCTTTGATTTGTAGAAAATGAGTCGGGATAGTAGTATTTAGAGTTCAGGAAGCATCAACTTTGTTGCGGAATATGACATACCTCCCCATTATGCGGCCAAGGAGGTAATAACATTTTGGATTAGAGGGGGATTGTTGGGGGTTGGTGGAATTCGAGGCAGGACGAAGGGGACGAACAGGTAATTAGGGTGCGATGAAGCGGTAGGCAATATTACTTCGGGAGGACGGGTTCTGCATCCGGGGTAGCTAGGAGGGGTTAAAGCTACTAGATCGAAGAGGATCGAAAGGTCTGCCTTTACATACTAAAATTTCAACTTGCAAAAAAAATAGTTGTCAAAATTTTTCACGATTTTAAAGTCAATTCTATGTCAAAATATTTTGGTTGGTCCTATTAAATATTTTGGTTGATCCAACCAAATATGTTGATTGATCCAACAAAATATTTTGATTGTTCCATACATTTGTGTGGGGTTCTTTCATCACTTATGGATTTTTAGGTTATATTGCCTGCATCGGTGTGAACCGTGCGAACTAAAGGCTATACTTACGTTCGAAATGCTCTGAATACCGTTGCAGACCCCAGTTTGTTAAAAATAAAGTTGACACTATTAGTGTCTAGTTCGTATCATTCATTTTTTCACAAATTCACGACACGACGCAAGATGAGAAACTTTTCGACGTGCAAACTGGCCAACCAAATTATTTTGTTACGTTAACCAAATCATTTTCTAATAAACAATATATTCCGATCAACAAATTTATTTGTTTGAATCAACTAAACATACTCAAATAAATAATAACTTTGAATAGACAACATTAATTCGTTGTGTTTTTTTTTAAATAACCAAAGGGTTATTTGCGCTGACCAAATTTATTAGTTTCAACCAACAACGTAGGTTGAACAAACTGTTTTGTTGAATCAACTCAATCTTTTCTCTGAGTGAATTTTCGACCTAAAATTTATCTACACTACAATTATATATAGTCGATGCGGTGTATCCAAAATAGGCTCAAATTGTTAAGAAATCGTGAAATTTAGTATATGTGTTCTTTTTGACGAAAAAAAACTTTTAGGATAGGGTGCAAACAAATGTTTGACGATTTGAAAAAAACCGGCAACTTTTTTCTTGAAAACCTAATATTACCTAAAACAATGGAGATAATTAACTTTTTTATTTTTATCATTCTGGAGGGTTACCTAAGTTTTTCAAATCCAGGAATAACTTCGAAAAAAAACTAACAAAATAGCGGCTGTTTCTAAGAAAAGCAAAAATTTAAGTTTTTTCCAAAGGTCGAGTATTGAGCTCCGGCAAATTTTACCGTATGTGAAGTTTCTAGTCCGGCAAATTTTTGTGTCAATAAGAAACTTTCTGTTCCGAGAATATTTTTTGCTACTTTGGAACAATAGTACAATATTTTACTATTTTATCATAAAATGAGGAATATTAAGTTATAAATACAAACAATACATAATACACTTAATCACTAATTTGCGAATTGTCTAGCAGATGGCAGCACTTCAAATTCAAATCGCGAATCCTCACGATCACTCTTCTGTGACCAGTCACTAACACGCGTATTTTTTAAAGGGAGACTTGGAAAACGGGTTCAGGATGTGACAGATCACTCTCCTGTGACCAGTCATGAACACTCGTATTTTTTAAAGGGAGACTTGGAAAAGTGGTTCGAAATTTGACAGATCACTCTTCTATGACCTGTCACTAAAATGACGTACTGCAAAGTTAAAATACGACAAAAATTTCCGGATCTGTATACACTACGGTTTCCAAAAATATGCGAAATACGGTACAAATTGCAAATTTAAAGTTGTTCTCCTTGAAGACTGCAACAAAAGGCCCCTTTTTCATGTGAATTCATCCAGATAGGAATGCTAGTGACGTTTATTTCCTTCAAAATCGAAAATTTGGTCCTTAGTCCCCAATTTCAAAATACTACGAATTTTATCTGAATGTATGAACTCCAAATCCAAACAAAATTGTAATAGAATGTGAAGAGTATTCAAACTGATTGGTGTAAACTCAAAATTTGAAAAGAAAAATTCTTAGCAAAATTTCAGATGTAAAGGATTTTAAAATTTACTTTTATACAGAACCGATAAGGGCAATTAACGGACCAAACTTACAGTAAGTGCATTCTCATAGAGAGAAAAACATAAAAAAATCTGCCCGCTTCGCGGGCACATTCTCATCGCGCGCTTCGCGCGCGGCTCGCTGCGCTCGCAGGTTTGAGCGCGCCTAGGGCGCGCGACTGTTGGATCTCGCGCTTCGCGCTCGATCATATATTTATCTCGCGCTTCGCGCTCGATTATGTATTCACCTCGCGCTACGCGCTCGGGCGTATATACATCGCGCTTTACGCTCGGCTCCTCTAGATTTTTGAACTTCGTGTTCGACTTCGATGAAAAGAAAAAGTTTTGTTTGCAAATATTATAAAATTATCAAAACCTCTACATATTAAGTGATTGTTAAATTTGTTTTTATTTTAGACTGAAAAGGAACTTTATTTACTCAAGGTTCTATCGACCTTAAGGAACACATTCTCATCCAGACACTCGCGCTTCGCGCTCGATATTTGATTTGAAAATCATTTGAACCGTATGATAGAAACAAAAAAGTTTGAGCGCACTTACGGCGTGCGATTTGGTAAATACACTGAGCGCGCACTTTGTGCTTCGTGTTATATGTTCTTCATATACAAATTACTAAATTTGTATTTGATTTCAAATGAAAAGTAATGATATAATTCAGGCGACAAATTTTATTAGTTAACATTTTATTTTAGCTTGTGCTGTTTATCAAAAAAGTTAATTTTTTCATTTTGAATATATTCTTACCACAAAAATTGATTACGGGTTTGTAAGTCTTTTTTGAATGCACAATTTTTGTTCTTTTATATGTTTTCGTACCTTGCATTGTTTTTTCAAAAATTTGATTTTTTTTACGGTCAATGTTATTTTCACGAATAAAACAAAAACCACGCATCCTATCGAAACATGAGTCACAACAAATTTGTACCTCTTCCTTGGATGAACAAATTTTGTTTCGGTCATTTTTTCGTAGCTGGTAATATTCGTCTGAAAATTTGATTTTTCTATTTTCAATGCTGTTTTTTACGAATAAACCAAAAACTACGCGTCACATCAAAAAGTGAATGATAAGAAATTTGTAGATCTTTTTTAGGTGCACAATTTTGGTGAGATGATATTTTCTGGTATCTTGCATAGTTTGACAGCAAAATGGCTTTTTTGATTTTTCATTAATTTTTTGTGCGATCAAAATTTGAATTTTTTATTTTTCAAACAATTCAAAAAGTTGTTATGAAAATATTATAGGGTGTTCAGGAATCAACGTTTTTCTCCTCTTGACTTTTTTTCATATCGTGCGTTTTTCGGCTTAAAATGTTCATTTTCGTTTGTTTTTTGGAATTTTGAAAATGCTATAACTCCAGTAATTTTTTTTATCACGAAAAGTCATAAGAATATTTTGTTCGTAATTTTGCTTACTACTAATAACCGTACATAGAATTTTCAAATCTTCAAAAAAAGTGGTCTCGAAAATTTTCAAAATGTGGTCACTTTTTGGATTTTCATCCAAAATAGCTGGTTAACGAACTCGTTCTCTATTTTTCGGCCATAAAAAAGTGTGCCAAAGCTCAATCAAATCTGATCATTTTTTCGAAAGTTATCGTGGCTACAGACAGACAGACAGACTACAGACAGACAGACACCTTGGTAAAAACCGTTTTTTCTGGCTCAGGGGGTCTCAAAACGTGGAGATTTGATGAAAACCGACTATGTCAAATTTTACATAAAATCAATACCTTCTCATTAGAATGAGAATGTAAAAAATTAGGAATATATTTATTACTATATTCTATTCGGACATCTGTAGTATATGTTATGTCCATAACGAGCATACATGTCAGCACAGGAATAGCGCCATATAATATGTTCATATGAAGAAAAGAGAGGGTGACAAGAGCGAGTGATGAGATGGAAAAGGTAAGGATGGAAAGGGGCCTTTAACTTTTTTAGCTTCCTTGTGGATAGTAAAGAGGGGGTGACGAGAGTGAGTGGGCAGATAAGGAAGGGCGAGGGGTATATAGAACAGGGGGAGTGAATAGAGGAAAAAAGGAGAGGGGAATATGGAGCAAGAAAAAAGGTGAAATTCGTAATTATTTGTTTGAAGGGTTAGGAGAAGAAGGGGGAGGGTCCTTGGACTTTATTGGCTTTCGAGTGGACAGGGAATAGGGGATGACGAGATAAGTGGGACCGTGATAGAGGAATATGAGGGGGTGTCATTTGGAAGAGGGTAAGGGGAGTGAAGCTTGGTTTATGCGAAAAGGGGCTGGAATGATAAAGGGAAGGCGCTACGGTCCGAGGAGATTTTTGAGTGGAGAAGAGAAGAGGGGGTGGAAAGAGCGAGTGGGAGAGGAGCAGATAGGAAAGGAAGTATGGCTGTGATTTTATAATGTTTTTGTGTGGCGATGGGAAGAGTTGAGGAAGAGAAGGATTAGGACCTTGACTGGAATGGGAGGGGGAGGGGCTGCGATCTGTGGTGCCGAGCGCATATGCATGCGAGGGACAGAGATGTGATACAATGAAGATGGTCCAGATGTAGGAGGTGGGGGAGGTTCAAGGGCTATATGAGAGAAGGGAAAAAAGTGACGTGGGGTAACAGGTGATGAGTTTAGGGCTGTGCCCTAGGGGATGGGAGAAGAGCATAGAGATCAAAAGATCACGAAGTAATATAAAAAAGTATTAGTATTTGTTTGCCTACGAAAGCCTGCTTGATGGACGCGTGTCATCAGCTTCTAATTTTTTAAATTAAGAAGTTGCAGATGCTAAATGTTTAAAATGGGAAATAAAAATAGCAATGACATCGTGTGAAATAAAGGCAATTTTTTTACACAATTAGTTCTTCATGTCAATCTGCCAAGTGCTACTGATTTATAGTTTTACTCGCAGACACCATCAACAGCCCTTTTTATAGTGCAGATTAGCGAAGCAATTATATAAATGACTTATGAAACTTTCATAATTTATAAAATATTAAGCAATTCAATTTTTTCTGTATTCCTTCTCACATTTTATACGAGAAAATCTATAAAGAAAAAAAATAGGAAAAAAGGATGCATGAAGTGATGAACCTACACATATTATATTCGAACGATTTTTTGAATGGTCGAGTATTGAGCTCCGGTACAATATTTTACTATTTTATCATAAAATGAGGAATCTTAAGTTATGAATACACACAAAGTGTCATATAACCAAAAACATTATGCACTAAAAGCACACTAAAGAATTGTTCATTACTGAAATGTTCCTATAATAATACACTTTATCACTAATTTGCGAATTGTGTAGCAGATGGCAGCACTTCCGATTCGAATCACGAATCCTCACGATCACTCTTCTGTGACCAATCACTAACATTCGTATTTTTTAAAGTGAGACTTAAAAAAGGGGTTCGAGATGTGGCAGATCACTCTTCTCTGACCAGTCACTAATATCCGTATTTTTTAAAGGCAGACTTGAAAAAGGGGTTCGAGATGTGACAGACCACTCTTCTGTGACCAGTCACTAAAATGCCGCACTAAAAAATTAAAATACGGCAAAAAAAGCCGTATCTGTATACACTCCGTTTTTGAATTGCAATCTAAAATCTAAAATCTGCATAACACACCTTATATGAAAACGTATTCATATTTCAATCTAAATGTATGAGAAACAATACATAAATCTTAAAACAAGACATAAAGTCTGCAGTATGTCATATCATATTTGATGCGAAAAGTAATTGCTCCGGTGGAGAAGAAGTGTAGAAGGCTCGGACAAGGAAAGGTCTGGTTGGAGAAAAGAGTGAAAGAGGGTGAAAGCTTAGGGTGAGGAGAGCTGGATTGCTAGGCTCACTTCCACCTAACCACCTTCAGATGGGTGTAAAAAATGGGCTCGAGAGAAGGGTCGTTAGCCTAAGACTGAAAGAGTTTTGCCAGATCTCTATAATATTATAGCAGATGCTAATTACTTGCATGACGCGTGTGTGACGACCTCGACTCTATGCAATTGTAATTTAAAATTTTGTTTGTTATCGGAAAAAATGAAATTGAAAACATTTTTTTAATTAAAGTTAAACAATTTAATTGCAGTAAAGGAGTTAATTTCAGGAATATTAGGGGGATACAATTTAATTCTTCTTTTCATGCCTGAAATTATTAAGAAATTTTAATCTAAACTTGTCCGTTTGAATATATGGAATTTTTTAAAACATCTTGTTCAAACACTGAAGTTAAACAGCGCTCTGTTCGGTGCTACTCGAATAGGTGTCGTCGAAATAATTTTCTGTTGAAAACATTTTATTTTAGGAACTTAACGTTTATAGGGAATTTAAATAAAGGTTTGGGAAATGGCGTAAGGGGTTTCAGAAATGTCTCGATACTTTTGCGCTTTACTATTCGACAATTTTCATTATTGGAATGCTTCAATGACATTTTTTCTGATACATATAGGTATACGTATAAAAAAGCATTTTCACCTTCTCAAGGACATGGAAAAGAGACAAAAACGGATACATAGGCCTTTTTACAGGTCAGTGGAGGCGAATTCTCTGAAGGTGAATCCTGTCTAATCCATCACCTTGGGTTTCGCAAGTCGCGTGCACCCTACATGGGTATCCATGGAAACGGCAAGGAAGCTACTCAGACCCAGGGAATCGCTTCTCTCTGTTTCCCTTCATCTTTATCTTTCTCTTCATCTCTCTCCCTTTCTCTCTTACTTTCAAGGATAACTCGATATCTATACTATGGTAACTCCAGCATCCTTTCAGGATCTGCAGAATACCTACCAGCGGAAGGGCTTTGGTACATACAAGAAGAAGGAAGGACGATGGACGAAGTACTGAAAGCTCTCGAGGAATTCGAAAATTTCTCGTAGAGAAATCGACCTTCCGCAATTACTTGTACAAACAAAGTTGGGAGTGTTCGTTAATTTCGAAAAGAAGGGTGCTTAAATGAGTTTATGTTCCTCTATGTACTGATTAAGTAGCTGCAAGAAGCTTCCATGAGAACAATTAGGGAAACTCACTTGGTTGAAATGATCGCCTTAATTAGCGGTTGTGCTGTTAAGAAGAGTTAGTAAAGGGCCTTTTAATCCTTCCTGTTACTTTAAAAAATTCCCAATTTCCGAGTCTATTGTATATTTATGATAAGTTTTAGAATTTTCGAATGAAATAAATATACTTGGAATTTTAGATTAAAATACTTTGCGAATATTTAAGGTGAGCTTTTTTCCGGTGCAGACACCCTTTATGGTGCATAATTCTCGTCAATCACGAACATTCCCGGCGAAACCTCCTCCGGATATTACACCATCAAATCCTTCTATTACCCTCTATTAGTCCAACTACAGCATTGCGGCAAAGCCGAGGATTCATTGACGTATGAAGCGGCAAACATGCGAATGTTTGTTTGACTCATGTTAATAAAAAATCAGTTTGTTAAGTTGGCGTCAAGCTTTCATCAAGGACAGTTTTCTATACTTTATTTTATAGATCTACTTTGAAAGAAATAGTTTCTTTTAAGCTTATAGATCAGAGATCAAAGGTCAACAGTCAAAGGTCAAAGATAATAGCTCAGAGGTCAAAAGTGAGGCGTCATAGGTCAGTAATCATATTTCAAAGGTAAGAGGTCAGAATTCAAACCTCAGGGTCATAGATCAGAGGTAAAAGGAACATATATCAACAAAAGGTCATAGATCACTGGTCAAAAGAATCAAGAATCGAGGTAATAGGTCAAAACAGCAGCTGCGATGATTTTTGTTACACACTAAATCTTAAAATACATAAAACTGTCGCATTCTTTAAAAGCTTTTTCACTAGGTTAGCTACTGTAGAATCAGAACAAATGATATGTATATATACATATTATAGCCACAGCATTGTGAGCCTTCTGTGATAAAATCACCCTTCTCATTTCCCTTCGTCAGTCTTTCTTTCCTGCCTCCTAAGGGTAAGAGCTGCGATTGAAAGAAAGGGACTTGAAGACGGGGTGCTCGCCCCTTATATCGTATGTTAAAGGACCTGCACACAGCAGGTACTTCCAACCCTCCCGGTAATAGAGAATCCACACATACATGCAAACTCATGCCACATGTGTTTGGAGTCACACAGAAGCGACCCTCCAATTAGGGGGTTACATTTTTGAAACACAATTGTCACGTTTCGATCAATAAAATCCGGACTAACGTTTATCGCTCTAATGTATCTGTTTATAAGCATTTTTTAGACTCTTTGCCCAGGGTCTAATAATAATCTGTTTGGCACAATTTGTTTTGTTTGTATTTTGAAGTGATAAGTCAAAAGCTTAAGTAAATTTTAATTGAAAGAAAAACAAATTATAAGAATTCTAAAATATTTAAATTTTAAAGCAAAATATTAGAAAAATATTTTAAGGCATCGTTTTTTCTTGAAGAATCTGAGCTGAATTATTATTGAATAGTATCTAATTAAAGATTTTGACTTTGTAAGCATCAAAATTTAGAAGGCTTTAAATGTAAAAAAAATAAGTATTCGCATTTTCTAAAGAAATTAATATTTACCATTACTTTAACTTTTGCAATCTTGGTTTTTCAATTTTCACAATCTCAAATTACATGCCTCATAAAAGTTAAACAACTTGAAATTTAAAACCTTCGAAGTTGAATAATATAGTAATGAAACCTTCAGACACATACAGATCCAATTATTTGGAATATTAACAAATGTTTTGTTTAATAATTCATAGTGGCTAGATTGCTAGACTGCTAGAATTTTTTTTCCCCGGGTGTGAAGTCCCGAAAAGTGTGTATCGATGTATTTTTATGTCCTGATTACAAAGGTGGTTATGAATATAGCCGAAAATATAATTTTTACGATCAAAACTTGAAAAAACCACGTTTTAAAAAGAAAAATATTATGTTTCAGATTTTTTTGTTAAACTTTGTTTACTGATATATTTAGATGAGAGTGATTTCGGAGATATCCCCCAGTCATAACCACCCCCCTTTCCAGGAGACCTCCGTTTTTTATATCCCTTCTGGATATAATGTATCTTTAACTAGTTCCCTTAGTCTTTCATCCGCAATAACAAAGTCAATTATACTGTGGCTATTTCCTTTACTCCAGGTGTACATGTGGATCATTTTATGTCTAAACCAAGTATTTGTAATAAATAGGCCCTTTTCTAAGCATAAGCTAACTAATTTTTCCCCGTTATAATTTTTTCTTGTTGCATCCCCAAATTTACCTAGCACCCTTTCTGTATCTGTATCCTGACGTTGGACACTAACCCATCCGTTCATATCTCCTAGCAGAATTATTCTTTCATCTTGATCGCAAATACTTATTGTATCATTTAAAGTGTCCCAGAAGGGGACAACTGGGGCGTAGCACGCTCTGATGAATAATCTTCTGATTCCTGCCTTCATTTTAGCCCACAACAATCTGGGAGATACAAACCCATGATCTTTGAGATGTTGTCTTGCTTTTTCATTCATGATTAAACCGACCCCCTGAATACCATGTGATTCACTGTCTACTCCTGACCATATTTCAAAACCGCCTTTCAACACCCCATTTTCTATGTTTCTACTTTCGCAACCCTTTTTCTTCGTCTCAGGTACACATAAAATATCTAGTTTCCTTGCATGCATAGTTTCTCGTAGTTCTCTTACTTTAAGATCATTCACTCCTCTAGCATTCCGAACACCCAGTCTCCATTCATCACCTGAAATTTGAACTTTACGTTTACCGTGTGTATGCATTTCGTCAATCAAAGTTTCAGTCCATTCCGAGGCTACTTTATTGTTTGTATTATTCATGTTTAGATTGTACACCCTGCTATCACCTTTATGCGCGAGATTTGTTTTGCGAGCCGAAATCATGTCCCAGTTAAGTGATTATTCGTCGTACGGTGGAGAGTCTAGTTTTAACGTCAGTCCCACCAAAACTTGTGTTACTGGAATGGGGGGGGGGGGGTGAGGACAGAGAAAGGAAATCGAGAGTCTCAATTGGTTGGTTATTTGAACTGAGAAGGTTACCAGCCTTCAGCAGCGTTGTATTAGATAGGAGTTAATATGTGCCTATCTGCTGAATCCCGGACTACCTCTAAACGAGGAGCCAATAAGTCATTTTTTTTAAATTGAAAAGGGTTAAATTTTATTTTATTTATTCATTTATTTTTTTCCCCCATTTTTTTTTATTTTTTATTTTTTTTTTATTTTTATTTTTTTTATTTATTTTTTTTTATTTTATTATTTTTTTTTTTAATTCTCAATGTAAAAAACCTCTGAAATACCGTAATTTCCCTGATTTATCGCGTGCAAATTCTTTGAAAAGGGATCAAAATAATATTACAAAAACTCAGCGAAAAACCATAAAATTAATTCCTGGAATTTGTCAAAAAGAAGCCCTACCCCAACATGTCAGGATTTTCAGAAAGAAAAGATTTGAAATTTCTTTCAAACCATTAAAATCAATTGGAAATTCCTTCGCATACCTAATTCTTTAAAATTCGATAAAGAGCCATATATAAACATATATATCAAATTTTCTCCTGCTTGAAACATTGAAATACTTAAAAAAACTTAAAATGCATTTAGGAATCTTTGAAAACAGCGCGTCAAGTGAAACATCATCAGTTTAATTTTTGAGTTTTTAAACGCTTTAATTTACAAAAATGATTCTTGAATTATGGTTACGCTCCCTTTTTCAAAATTTGAAATAATATTTTTTCAAATAATAAAACATAATTATGATAAATTAATTATAATACTTAATTAGCATTTCATGTGCTACAGGGTGGCGCTTATCTAACTTTCACTTTCATTATCACTTCCACTTTTTCAAAATTCACGTTGGTTGTTTGTTTTTTCATTGTTGTGGCAATTAAAATGTCCACAAAAAAAGATAAATTGCGAAAGTGTGAAAGTGAAAGTGAAAGTGAAACTGAAAGTGAAAAAGTTATACGATCGCTCCCAGTATTTTTTTGTAGACGAGAATTATATAAAAGTTCGCATTAAAACTGGGAAATTCTCATAATAATTTTAGGCCCTGCTCTTTCCAATGAACTTATTCAATAACCTCAAATATAAATCATCGATTTCTACCGACATATTCGTACATCCCGTTCGGAAAATATGTGAAGCAGGGAATGAAAATGTGAATAAAAAGGCGCTACTTTATTCCTCGAGACGATACGCGGGGTGTAAAGTGGTATGTAAAAGATTGAATGCAGCTTCGATATAGGACAGTATTAGCGTGAACTACTGTTGAATGAGCTGCACATAACGTATAAAGCTATCTTTGAAGCTGACGTTATGAGGGAAACAGTATAAGGAACCAATGCTGCACAGCCAGTGAAAAGCTCACGTTTAAAAAAGCTTTCTATACATTATATGCTCTTTTTTTTCATCTTCTTACTTTTTAAAATCATGAATACAAACTGTCTTTCAAATTGCATATATATATATATAATTTGACAGCTCAGGTGGTTCGTTCCCGGGAGAGTTTCTAGAATTTTCTTGATGGTATCATACAATAGTACTGCACGGAAAAAATTTATCCGTGAAGAAGTCACGAACTTCTAGCTAGGTCTCGGATACGAGATAAAAAAATGAAACATTAATTCCTTATTTCTATGAGAAATATATGGATAAATTTCGAAGTTTCTTACGAACAGTTCGAATTTCCTACGAACAGTTCCTGAAAATTTCAGACTGAAATAAAAAGAGGAAAAATTTTATTTGTGCGATTTAATTTTATATTAATTTATAAATTCGCAACTCAGAAGATTCGAACCTCAAAGACTGCTGACTCACCAGTTTCTCAACATAAACCAGGAGTGCGTAAACACACGCAGCCATCGAGGCCAAACAAAATAGGTATTATAAAACTTCTAGCCACTCATCCGACGAGCTCGAGGCACACATACGAGCGCACACACGCACCGCGCGTTTGGGAGAGTGTGTGTGTGGGCCATGTACAGGGGAACCTAGTTTCGAGTTCCCAGATTTGTCAGGCAAGCTCGTGAGTGCTCTGAGAATCTTTTCCTAATCACTCGTAATATTTTTGTAATTATTCACGTAAAAAAAAGTGATGAACCGTTTTAGAATTTTCACATCGAGTTCGTCAATCTTTCTCAAAGTTCGCAGGTTATTTACGAAAATACATAAATATCCGATGAATTTTTCTCATATCCGAGACCTAGCTACTAGTTCGTGACTTTTTTACGGATAAATTTTTTCTGTGTGTGCAATTATGAGAAACGCATTTTGCGTAAACATTTTCAAAGTTATTTATAATTTCAATGATAAATTTATTCAAAATTTATCATAACCTTATTATCGTAACCTTGGAATTGTTTACATTACGTCATGAAATTATGCTGCGCAATTATGAGAAACGAATGTTGCGTAAACAATTTCAAAGTTATTTATCATTGCAATGAAAAATTTATGTATTTAAAATATATCATTGGAATGATAAGTAACCTTAGAATTGTTTACGCAAACATCGATTCTCATAATTTTGCAGTATAATTTTATGACATCATCGAGAACATAATCTAGAATTAAAAACCACACTGCCCTTCTTCTCCTAATGTTGCCCTAATTTTTTTCATATTTGTATTTTTTTGGTATCACTCAATTGTACACATTGTATATGTAAAAATGGTATAAATGCTTGGTGGAAAATCAGATTCTTAAACTTGATTTGGCCGCCAAACGTAATTGACCCTAGCTTTTGTAGAAGTGTAAGCGCGTGAGTGGAGAGTTACAAGGAACTCTCGAGTTGCATACAATACGGTTACGGTTGGTTGCTACGACGCCACTCTCCTCTCGTCACTCTCGTCCCTTGAACTTTTCAACCCGTTGCCTCGCCTCTTGTTACATGGTTACCTACCCTTCTTTTTCTCTTTAAGGCTTCGTTTAGGATGGGGTTACTCGTTACCACTATTTTCGAGCACGGTACTCTAGAATGTCTAGATTCTCTAGAAGATTCCTCGCGACGCCGGTTTCGTGCAATCCAAGGCTTCAAAGAAAGTGCGGAGAAGTCAAGTTGTCATGTTGCAACCAAGGCTCAACCAGAGGAAGAAAAGGAAGTGGAAAAGTTAGCTTCAAGGTTTTAAGATGAAGAACTGAAAGGGAACTGAATTACCTTATGAATTTTCAAGAAAAGAAGACTAGAAAGTGGAATAGCTAGGATATTGACCTGTCGAAGGACCATCTTATAATAGAAGATGGCTCTTCTTTAAGAAAATGTGAAATATGTGGGGCATTCCATATCATATAAGCGCACTATTTAAAACAAATTGTAGTACTGTAGGACCCTATTGTAGGTGCAAAATGATAAGCCATCATATGCATGGTTACCGAGATATGGAGGGTGGTACTTCGCACACATTGGTGTGCAGACCATTTTTCAATTAAATGTTATTCCATCAAAACTCAACTAAGTAAAGTTTTTAACTAACTGATTCGAAAGGCAATTTGACAAACTGTCCGACAGTAGTAAACATTTATCAAAAATATATTTCTTACATGCATATTAAAATAAAACTTGGAATTTTCAGTTCATAACCCTAAATGGACATAATGGACATTTCAGGAAATTCCAACATATATATTAATTAAAATAACTATATAATTGCAAAACTCGAGGAATCTGAATTCAGAATCTAATCCCCGCTTGAACCAACTTCAGAGTTCTATATTTGTTTTTCATGTAATTAAGTTATGTTCTTAATTGAGACTCCTCAAGTTTTGCAACTATATATGTAAATATTTTAATAAATATCTTACAATATCCTGAAATGTCCATTATGTCCATTCAGGGTTGTAAACTAGAGATTCTAAGCTTTCTTCAATGTGCATTTCATCAAAATCTGTGTATTAGTGTTTTGAGAAATTCGTAATTTAAATTTTCAATTTCAAAGAGCTATAGAAAGGACATATATTTTTCAGAGATGATTATTACCAACGTAAAGCTTGTCAAATTTCCTTTAAAATTCGTCAGCTAGAACCTTTATTTCGTTTGTTTTTGACGCAATAACATTTCGTTGAAAAATGGTCTGCATATCAAAGTGTATACCAACTACCATCCCCCATATTTCAGTGACTATGTGATAGGATGGCACATGGTTTTTCACCTACGATAGGGTCCTACAGTACTACAATTGACCACAGTTTTAGGAAAATCTAAAAACATTTGTTTTGGACAGTGCGATCATTAGAAATGAGATGCCCTATATTATGCTAAGCTTTAATATCGATTTTTCTGCTTGAAATCGCAAAACAAGTACCTTGAAATCGCAAAACAAGTACTACAGGATCATAAATGAATTTTCTACTATCCCAGAACACATGAAAAGCAATTTGAGAGAGTTATATATGGTAGACTTCAGAGTCTTCTAATTAGGGGATTAATTAAACGCAATTGAATAGCGTTGTCAGTCCCCACGATTTAACTGTGGAGGATTTCATTCCCTTTCGCACTGAAGTATCGTCGACGAATGACACAGGATGTCGCGAAGTACCCAGGATGAGAAAGGGTGCGACGATAATTTTACTTTGAGAGAAACTTACGATGTATTTCAGTTTAAGAATAAGAAAATTGAGGAACATTTTTTGTTATTTTGTTTCATTAATTTAGTAGAAGTTTATGTGTTTGATTGTTCCAGAACCCAGCTGAAAATAACCATGTAGGAGTGCAAGTAGTAATTCACGTTAAATATGGGTAGTATTTTGAAACAATCTACGTGAAATTCAAGTCGGACGTTCTGGCCTTTCACACAAAATACTCTGGTATGTTTTCAAATGTTCAAGAATGTTTTAAAGAATTCCTGAATATTCGGGATTTTCATATGTGTTCTAGACAATTCTAGAATTGTTTCGGAATATTTATTAATTCTTTATTTTAAGAATAATATAAAAATCATAGAAAATGTCTAGACTATTCTGAATTAAACAATAGTATATTGTGCTACAAGTGCGGAAAGTAGGCAGTTCCACACGAGTGTGAAGTTTACTGTACGAGCCAGAGGCGAGCCGAAGGCGAGCTGTAAACTAGCCGAAGACAAGCCGGAAACGACCCGAAGATGAGCCGATGGCAAGTACTGTAAACTTCACAAGAGTTGCAACTGTCTACTTTGAGCACCTGTTGCACACGATATTTTTTGTAACAAATGCAGGAAATTTTCGATTTGAGAAACAAAAAGAATACATTTTTTGGAAATTTATGATAAAATTACCAAAAATTACTGAAAATTTCCGAAAAATTTTGGTGAATTTTTATATTACCGAAAATGTCCAGAAATTCATAGTATCCAAAGGTTTTTGGAAAAAATCCGAAAATTTAAAAAATTTCCGGAAAATTGCTAAATTTCCGGAAATTTATGAAAAGTTGCTGAATCATCGGAAATTTCAGGTATCCGAAGCTTTTTTGAAAGATTCCAGAAATTTATGGAAAATTGCTAAATTTCCGGTAATTTATGGAAAATTGCTAAATTACTGGAAATTTCAGGTAGCCAAAGCTTTTTGGAAAAAATTAAAAAAATTCTGGAAATTTATGGAAAAGTATCCACAAATTTCTAAAATTTTAGGTAATTTAACTGTAATTGATGGTAATTTATCAGTCATTTATGGTAACTTATCACTTCGAGTTTGTCTAATCACTATTCACTACTCACAATCAGTCTCTCAAGCGTCAAATCATAATCAAGTGAGGTTATTATTCCGGTAGTCCTGCTAAGTAAATCTGAATCGAAATGCGCAAGCGCAACAGCAAGAAAAAGTAATCTGGCTGGAACTGCACAAGCGCAGCAGCTAGAAAAAATAATCTTGGTCAAAGAGGGCAAGCGCAGCAGCTAGAAAAAGTCGTTTTGTAACTGCTTTTTACCACGGCTTTGGAATTGGTCACTTCCCGCACGCAATACATGCCTCGAAAAGCGAACAGTTCGTGCGTGCGTTACAAAAAATAATTTTTCTTTGACCAGTAATGTAATTTCAAATATTATATAATTTCGTTCAAATCTAGAGATAGCGGTTCAGAGTTTAGTAAAAAATATTTTTTTTCTATCAATAACGAAATGGAACGAAATTTTCGGTCAGGTCCCTGGTTAAATCTGACTTTTTTAGTGTTTTGGGATTTTCCAGAATATTCTTGTATTTCTAAAATTCTCTACAATTCTGGAATTTAAATAAAAAAAATTATTTTAATATTATTTAACCTAAATTCCGCCCCTAACGTTAAAAATCTAAAGTTCAGTTGAAAATTTATTAGAAAGAAAAGTTTTAGCATATTTTTATTTAAATATTAAAGAGAAACTGTGTCCTTGTCTAAATTTATTTAGTTTTGTTTCTGCGAGTACCAACTTTTTTTATGTCTAAGAAATTTGTTACAAAATTATGAAATGTTCTAGATTGTTCCAGAAGTTTTTACGATATTCTAGAATGTTCTTGAATGTTATTAAATGAGATATTCTAACATTTCTTTAAGAATCTAGAATATTAGGCAACTTTCTAGAATGATGTAAAATTTTAATGATCTTTCTTATTTCTAAAATTAGATAAAAATCCTAGAATGGTATGGACTTTTATATAGTATTCTAGAAGGTTACACTGAGAAAAAATAAAGTTACGGTAACATAATAATTTTTTTAAGCAGTTTTTTTTTCGTTTCACAAAAATTTGGTTTGTGTAACAGAACAATTTATTTGACATAAACAAAAAATTGTGTTGAATCCCGTTGGTTTTTGGTACCAAAGAATTCGGTTGCTTGTGCCAAACACACGACTGTGCATGCGCAAACGCCTGAAG
This sequence comes from Andricus curvator, assembly GCA_932195095.1. Classification (NCBI taxonomy): domain Eukaryota; kingdom Metazoa; phylum Arthropoda; class Insecta; order Hymenoptera; family Cynipidae; genus Andricus; species Andricus curvator. Next base: position 172,762 of record CAKNYM010052130.1, on the reverse strand, counting down.
CCCCAGTTTTCAATATGGCTGATGTCAGTTGATATGCCAGAGAAAGCAACGTATTGTTTTTTTAATATGTGAGCTTTTTTAAAGTCGTTTTGAATGAAATAACTTTTTATTGTGTGACTAATGTCAAGTTTCTTGTTTGAAGTCAGATTCCTGAACGCCTGTTGGGTAACTACGACAGCGCCACAAACTTGGAATTATTGGTGAGAAAATTTAATTCCAATTATCAATAAACATTGCACTATCACCAATGGTGATAGCGATTTCCCTCAATTTGACTTTAGAACTTAGGATTATGAACATAGCTTTTTTATTTTTGTTAAAAAAAAACAATTATTCCTTGTTGGAAGAAAAAGTAAAAAGAAGAGAAAATTCTTCGGTTTAGTAAAATGAATTTGATTTGAGGAGAAGTGTTTCAGTTCAAACAAAATTTCGTCTGTAGTCATGAATTATCTTGATGTAATTTAATTGTGATCAATTCATTTTTCTCACTTTAGCGTCTTCTCGCTTAATTGAGATATTTTATATTATATCCAAAAATGCAAATTTTCCTTAAAAACTATACTGTTACTTCAACCAAATAATTTTATTGTTTTTATAAAATATGGTTAATTTTACAGAATACATTTATTTAACCAACAAAATTATTTATGTGTCCACAAAAAATGGCGTTGAGCGTACAAAACTTTTTCGTTAGATTAACCAAACGGTCCAACAAAATAATGTGGATGCCTCAACCAAACGGATTTGTTGTTTCTATAGCAACCAAGAAATTTGGTTGAGCCAACCAAACATTTTTCTTAGCGTATAGGACTTTCTGGACTTTTATAGAATGTTCTCAAAGGTTTTTAAAGGTTATAGATTGTTCCAGAATGTTCTAGATTATTATAGAATATTTTGGAATTTTCTTAAGTTTGATTGGAATATTCCAAAGCCACCGTGATTTTATAGAATATTCTTTAGTTTAGGACGATTTAGAATTGTTTTGAAAATTTTGGGAATATCCCACAATTTTCCAAAGTATCTTTGAATCTTTAGAAATGTCCTTGAATATTTTTAAATTTTCTAGAATATTCTGTAATTCGTCTTTGGATAAAAAATGTTTTGGTTTATCAGACTGCTAATGTGATTCAGTCTGAAAACATACTAGTATCATAAAACAGTATTAATAACTCGATAACCCTGAAAGCATTCAGACTTTTACGATGTTGGACTTTAGTATGAACTTTGATAGTTGTGGCTAGATGTTCTTAAGTTACATCAAACGCTTAAGTGCGCTCGTCGCGACGCTGATAGTGGCGGCCAGGCGTCTTTAAAGTCTGATAAAATGGAGAGAAGTAAGAAAGAAAGAAGGTGGAAAGTTGAAGGTAGAAGGAGTTCGCGTCAGGCTTTTCTCCTTTTCTGGAATATGGCCAAAATCCCTGGTGGATGATCTCGGAAAAAACTACACTCTGATTCCCGTGAGATCATGTCAGAGTAACGCTTAAAAGCGTCGGATTTACCATACGGAAATGCATGTTCAGTTGCGTACTATAACGCTCCCGCTATCTGTCAATTGTATGTAACATCCTCTTTATGCATGTTCCAAGGCTGAAAACCACTGCCACTCGCTAAATAGCTAATACATGACTACAGTCGGTTTCAATCTGAAATTCCATTTCAGCGAGGATTTCCATCTGAAAACAATTTCTTTCTGCTGGTTATAATAAAAGGGAGCTTGTTAATTTCAGAGAACGATGCCCTTTTCATATGTGATTATTCTTAAGAGAATCTGGATTATTAGTCTACTTTGTTCTTTCAATTATGGAAAACGGTATGACGTATAAATGGAATTGTGAATGAGCTGCGAAAATGATTGTATAACGATATACTGTAACTATCTAGTATTTAGAATATTAACTTTTTCTATTTTAGACTACAACATTTGTTTGAAGAATATTTATTTTTAATTAGGTGTGACATTAGTGTGTATGAAAAAGTGGATATTGAGTCGTAAATTCCTCAACGTCATTATGCAATATCGAAGAGAGAATGAGAGGAAACTGTTTTTCCGCGCGTGTTTATTTTCCGTCATTGTTTGACAGACGTCTGGCCACATACATGTTGCGAATTGCGACCGAGAGTCTGTATTGAGCGACTAACTACATAAACCTACTGGAAAATAAATTAGACCGAAATAACTGACCCACTGGTTCATCGAACTCTCTAGTTTTAATGCCGATTTTGAAACATTGTAATGTTTGTAATCTTAGATGCGGTGCATCAGTCTAGACCACTATACCTATACGTTTTTGAAGTCGCTGAGTCCAAATCTGGTGGCAGATTTGTTCCATCAGGTCAGGTTTTTGAGAAAATTAGCCTTTATTGGCCATTTTTCAAAAACAACATAGGGTACGAACCTGGCGCTTAGGAAATTTCTAGTATGGCTCAAATTAATGATTGAGCCTCGTATTTTAAGGTAATTGTGTTGAAAAAATTAATTCCGACGTCTAGCTTGAGCTGTGACAGGTTTTTTCTACGCGCCCACTCGCTCACCACTTCTTGCCATTCGGGCAAAGTGGAGAGCAAGCCGAACGCGCAGCAAAAACCTGCTACCGCGCAAAGTAAGCGAAGAAAATAATTTTTTTAATATAAAAACCCTAAAATTCAAGGTGAAATCTTCAATTTGAGCCGCACTAGAAGTTTCTAGAACGTCAGGTTCGTACTCTACGTTGTTTCTAACAAATGGCCACAAACGCTAATTTTCTCAAAAACCTGACCTGATGGAGCAAATCTGCCACCAGATTCGGAATCAGCGACTTCAAAAACGTATAGGTATGGTGGTCTAGACTGATGCACCTAACACTTTTTTATTTTTGTGGGGCTGTAATTAACATGAGAAAGATGAGAAAATGGATATTGTATATGCTGGAAGACCATAAGCTCCTTTCTATAAACTGGACACCTAAGTTTTAAACAAATGAGTTCTATCGTAAGCATTGGGGTTCATAAAGAGAAGATATCTCTGAAACTCTAACTATAATGTGATTCAATGTAAGCTGAGAATTCACCCATTTCACTCCCAACCGAAGTATATGCATAAAGTCCCTTTGTGGTTTATGGGTTTCTCTTAATGACCTAACAGTCATATACCAGGAAAGTGTTATAGCAAATTGACCAGTTTTGCTCTCACTATTCAGAAATATGTACCGAATTAAAAAAATTTGTATTAAAAGATGCGTATGCTCACAAAAGTATACAAAATGCAGAAGCGAAATCAGAGGTGCTCTAGAACCACAAACCTTAAGCAGATGATGTGCATTTTCATTATCAGGATTTCCATCGGGGAAATTTTTTTTTTCAAACTATCTTGATAGGGCAGCAATTTAGACTGCTCACGCAAAGAAATGGTTTTTATTAGTGATGTGTGATTCAACTAAATAATCGCTTAGCAAATGCCAAAAAAAGACGGGTAAATCAGCCATATGTTAATCAAGTAAATCTAGTTAAAACAGATAAAACAAGTAGACGATCAGAACAAATAATCGGTTACAGATTTAACCACCAGAAGTACGGAGATGATTATAGTAGATTGTGATACAATAAAGCGGACTTTTGATGAAGGTTGCGAAGCCGAGTGATATCAACTACACAACCTTCATGGATGTCCGTTTTTGGCACGAGTGTCATATACTACTTTTGATAAGAAATACAGAAAAAGTCCTATTGGAGACAAGTATGCAGAGGTCGGGGGGCTGGGGTCCGGGGCAAAGCCCTGGTGGGGGGTTCGGGGGTCGAAGCCCCCCGAAAGAAAGAAAAAATACTTTCGATGTTTCGCATATCTATAAGCAAAAAAAAATCATTTTAAATATCTCTCAAGATCTGACATATTTGAAAAAAAAATAATTTAAACCTGTTTCCGAATTTGAACAAAAAATTCTGTGAGACAGAAAATTTTTTCCCGTGATCATAAAAACTCTTGAATTTTCATAAAATTGCATTTAAAGTTTTCTAGATATTTGAAAATGGATAAAAACAAACACTAACTTTGCGAAAAAGAACTACTTTCTTCGAATTTATTTTCTCCGCCATTTTTAGCAGTTAAACTTGAAGATGTCGGCAAATGTAATGTTTGCGAGTCGTTTCGAATCCACATAGCCAACTTATAAGGTTCTTACTATTTATTTTCCGGAATCTTTTCAACGATCTCGATAAGATTCAACCAGAAAGGGAGTATCAGGAGCCCCATCCTCAACAATAGTTATTTTCGAAAGTTCTCAGACTAAGGAATTTTCTCTGAAGACTCTCACATCAAAGAAAATCAGTTGCCCAGATTTCGGACCTATTATTATTATTATTATTATACCATTAAGCCTTTTTCCTTTCGGGATAAGCGTGACTCACTCGGCGAGGAAGAGAGTAATGTGGGGGAGGGAGTATAGATTTTTAGATTGATCTAGAATTCCCTTGTTATTTACTTAAATAACACGTTGGTTCCGCAACTCTGCTCCGACCCATGTTGCTGATGAATCTCTCTAGCGGTCACCCCAAGTGAAGTGCCTCACAAGGTCATCATGTGAATCTCCCCACTTGGGCCCAGTAGTATCCAAGGTCTTTTGTTTTAGGTGTCATTCACTACACTGAAATTCTTCTTCATGCATTTCTTATAAACTATTTGTCGCCACACTTTTCTGTCATAGCATACCTCTCTAACTTCCTTCACGTCCATGCATTTTCTCATGCAAGCTTTTGTGTTTCTATGGCTTCTTATGACTCTTCGAATTAGGATCTCATTCACACATTCTAACCATTCTTTCCACGGTCTGCCTCTGGGTACACTGCCATTTACATTACCTTAATATACTTGTTTCGTCAGTCGTTCATCTTTCATTCTCTCAACATGCCCAGACTATCCTAACGAATTTCTTTCACATATGTCAATTGTTAATTGTATTGCTCTTATCCTTTTCTTGGTAGGTCCAGGTCTCGCTACCGTACAGCACAGTCTGTATAAATATAGAATTATGTATTTCCCTTTTGGCTTTACTTCATATATTTTTACTTCTGATAAGGGGCCCTGCTCTACCGATAACTTTGCTATACTCGCTAATACGCCCATCCATCTCTACATCTATCTTTCCGTCATTAGTGAATAGGCTACCAAGATATATACGTACTTATCAACTTGTACTATTCTCTCATCATTTAGGACAATGTTGCACATTGTTTTCTCACCCTTTCCATCAAACACCATAATTTTTGTTTCATTCACGTTAGTTTTGGGGCCCATAATTTTGAGGTCCATGTTCTTCATGCTTGTATTCAGTTTGCTCAACACTCTTTGCAAATATTAGATTGACTGCCATAACCTTATCATCTGCGAACGCTAACCCACGTACCCTCACTGTCCCGAGATCCACACCTTCTTCATCGAAGAGGGCCATTCTTAGACACTTCTCCATGAATACAATAAATAGTCATGAGGACATAACGCATCCTTGTCTAACACCTTGCATAATATCGAACGAGTAACTCAGCTTCACATTAACCCTTACACTCGCTTTGCTACCAGCATATATTGTTTTTATTGCTTGTATGTGCCATACATTGACTCCGTACTCTTTCAGGACTTCCCAAAGTTTACTTATATCCACCTTGTCAAACGCTTTTTCTAGGTCAACAAATGCACAGACAACTTTTTTCCTTACTCTCAAATTTTTTTCTGTGATCTGTCTTAAGCTAAATATTTGATCCGTACATGATCTTCATGGCATAAATCCACTTTGGACTTCTCATATCTTTTCTCCTGTTATTTTCATTACTCTACGTCTAAGTATTTTTGAATATATTTTACTTACGGTACTAATTAAGCTGATACCTCTGTAATCATTGCAGTTGCTTTTATCTCCCTTTCCTTTGTATATTGGTACGATAATCGCTTTTTTTCCAGTCATCTGGAACTTCTCCCATCTCGATACATATGTTTATCAATTTGAAAAACCTGTGAAGTATGTAGTCGCCACCATAGCTAAGCATTTCAGCGTTAATATAGTCTACACCGGCAATCTTAACATTTTTTAAGTTCTTAATTATATCATTAACCTTAGAGGCACATATTTTTTCCAATTGGGTTTTCTAACGTATCGTGTTCTATATTGCTGCAGTTATGGTCCCTACAGCTTTACCTCCCAATAATTCCTTCAAAGAGTCTCTCAAAGCGTCTAGCATCTTGTCTGTATCGTGTAGCATTTTCACCCATGCTATTTCTCATGCTGAATAACTCTATACTTTTACCTCCCTTCATATTGATCAACGCCCATTTATTAAACACTTTCTTGCTTCCGTCAAAGTCCTTTTGCATTTTCTTCTGTTTTGATTTTATCTTTACTTTCCTTGATGAGCAGTTTTACTATCCTCTTTTCGTGTCTGTAATCATTTTCAAGACTATTTCTCTCCTCAAGTTTTTCTTTTATACCAATTTGTATTAAAGTTTGCTGAAGTAAAATTTCTTCAAAAATGTTTAGAGTTCAAAATTTAGACTATCAGGCCGCATTTAATGATGGTGGGGGGGGGGGTAAATTTTAAAAATACTGTAAGGCTTTTTGAGAGCTTCGAGGGATTAATTGAGAACATTTTCGTCTTGTTTTAATAGTTTCAACGGAACTTCAAAAAAATTGTTTTTCTAAGAATTTCTGACATGTTGAGGCTTCTTGAGAGAGTCCAGGGATTAATGTTGATGATTTTCACTGAATTTTTATAATAATGTTTAAACGCTTTTTCAAAGAATTTCATAAATCAAGAACTACACAGTATTTCAAAGATTTTTATACATTAGGGATTAAAAATTATAATATTGCAGTTCAATTATTATAACTGTTTTAATATTTCAAGTAGCAGATAATTTAATATATATCTATATATAACTCTTTTAAAAAAAAAAATAAAATGAAAAAAAAGAGTTATTGGCTCCTTGTTTAGAGGTAGGCCGGGATTCGGCAGATGGGCACATAATAACTCCTATCTAATACAACGCTGCTGAAGGCTGGTAACCTTCTCAGCATAAATCACCAACCAATTGAGACTCTCGGTTTCCTTTCTCTGTCCTCACCCCCCCCCTCCCCCCATCCCAGTAACAGAAGTTTTTGGTGGGACTGACGTTACAACTAGACTCTCCACCGTACGACGAATAATCACTTAACTTGGACATGATTTCGGCTCGCAAAACAAATTTCGCGTATAAAGGTGATAGTTGGGTGTACAATCTAAACATGAATAATACAAACAATAAAGTAGCCTCGGAATCGACTGAAACTTTGATTGACGAACTGCATACACACGGTAAATGTAAAGTTCGAGTTTCAGGCGATGAATGGGGACTGGGTGTTTGGAATGCTAGAGGAGTGAATGATCTTAAAGTAAGAGAACTACGAGAAACTATGCATGCAAGGAAACTAGATATTTTATGTGTACCTGAGACGAAGAAAAAGGGTTGCGAAAGTAGAAACATAGAAAATGGGGTGTTGAAAGGCAGTTTTGAAATATGGTCAGGAGTAAACAGTGAATCACATGGTAGTCAGGGGGTCGGTTTAATTATGAATGAAAAAGCAAGACAACATCTCAAAGATCATGGTTTTGTATCTCCCAGATTATTGTGGGCTAGAATGAAGGTAGGAATCAGAAGATTATTTATCATAGCGTGCTACGCCCCAGTTGATAGTGACCCGAGAGAAGTCAATACGCCTTATGGGACACTTTAAATGACACAATAAGTATTTGCGATCAAGGTGAAAGAATAATTCTGCTAGGAGATATGAACGGATGGGTTGGTGTCCAACGTCAGGATACAGATACAGAAAGTGTGCTAGGTAAATTTGGGGATCCAACAAGGAAAAATTATAACGGGGAAAAATTACTTAGCTCATGCTTAGAAAAGGGCCTATTTATTACAAATACTTGGTTTAGACATAAATGATCCACATGTACACCTGGCGTAAAGGAAATAGCCACAGTATAATTGACTTTGTTATTGCGGATGAATGACTAAGAGAACTAGTTAAAGATACAACAGTCATGAGGGGTTCCGAATGCAATACTGATCATTACCGCTTAGTCTCCAAAATAAATTTAGGACGGGGATGGAGAAGAAAGAGAAGAAAAAAAAACGCGAATAAAGATTGAAAATTTGCAGAAACCGGAAATGCGAATAGACTTTCAAAATAGGTTAAACAAAAGTATAGATGAGACAATTTGGAAGGGGTTATTAAACAATAAAGATATAGAGGGCATGTGGACTTTGCTACGGGATATCATTGTTAAAACTGCGACCGAAGTATGTGGTACGGCAGTTGTAGGAAGAAAATCTGGTGATACACGGTGGAATGATAAAATTGAGGCAGCCCAAAAAGAAAAAAAAGAAGCGCACAACAAAACGCTGAACATGACAGGTCTTAGCGATGAGGAGAGAAAAAGGCTCAAGAATGATTACAGACACAAAAATAGGAAAGTTAAACGACTAGTCAAAGAGAGTAAAGAGAAAATCAGAACAGAAGAAGAGAAGAAGAGAACAAAATACAAAACTACTTTGAAGGAATAATGAAACTATTATATAAACAGTTGAAGGAAAGTAAAAGTACAGAGTTTTCCAGCATGATAAACAGCAAAGGTGAAATGCTATATGATATAGACGGGATAGTAGACGCTCTAAAAGACTCTTTCAAAGAACTATTAGAAGGTGAAGATATAGGGCAACAGAACTGCGACATAGAACATAATGCATTCGAAAATCCAAATGAAAAAGTCTGTGTCACTGAGGTCAGAGACATAATAAAGAACTTGAAAAACGGTAAGGCTGCTGGTGTAGACAGTATTAGCGCTGAAATGCTTAAATACGGTGGCGAGTACATACCTCACAGGCTGTGCGAATTGATAAATTTATGTATCGAGACGGGAGAAGTCCCAGACGATTGGAGAAAAGCGATTATCGTACCAATATACAAAAGAAAGGAAGACAAAAGCAATTGCAGAGGTATCAGTCTACTAAGTAACGTAAGTAAAATATACTCAAAGATACTTATTCGTAGGGTAATGGAAATCACAGAAGAAAAGATATGGGAAGTCCAAAGTGGTTTTATGCCAGGAAGATCATGTACAGATCAGATATTTAGCCTAAGACAGATCACAGAAAAAAACCTGAGAGTAGGAAAGAAAGTTTTCTGTGCATTTATTGACCTAGAAAAAGCATTTGACAAGGTAAATAGAAGTAAACCTTGGGAAGTCCTTAAAGAGTACGGAGTAAATGGAGGGCTCCTGCAAGCAATAAAAACACTATATACAGGTAGTAAAGCGAGTGTAAGGTTAAATGGGAAACTGAGTGACCGGTTCCATATTACGCAAGGCGTGAAACAAGGATGCGTTATGTCCTGGTGGCTATTTATCATATTCATGGATAAGTGTCTAAGAACTGCACTCTTCGACGAAGAAGGTGTAGATCTCCAAACAGTGAAGGTACGTGGGTTAGCTATCGCAGTTGACAAGATTATTATGGCAGAATCAGTCGAGGACTTGCAAAGAATGTTGAATAAACTTAATACAAGCATGAAGGACATGGGACTCAAAATTAACGTAAATAAAACAAAAATCATGGTGTTTGAGGGAAAAAGTGAGAAACCAATGTGCAACATTGACCTACATGATGAGAGATTAGAACAAGTTGACAAGTACGTATATCTAGGTAATCTATTTACTAGCGACGGAAAAATAGATGGGGAGTTAGATAGGCGCATAAATAAGGGTAAGCAGGTTATCGGTAGAGCTGGGTCCATTCTCACAAATAAAAACAAATCAAAAAAAGCTAAAATGGCCATACATAATTCTATATTCGTACCGACTGTACTATACGGTAGCGAGACATGGACCTGTCAAGAAAAGGACAGGAGTAAAATTAACGCGAGCGGCATGAAACCTCTGCGCATAATATGCGGGAAAACACTGATGGGCAAAGTCCGAAACGAGACAATCCTCAAAGAATGTGGTGCAAAAGAGACAATAGTTGACACATGGGAAAGAAATCAGTTAAGATGGTTCGGTCATCTTGAAAGAATGAAAGATGAACGACTGACCAAACAAGTGTATAAAGGTAAAGTAAATGGCAGAATGCCCAGAGGTAGACCGCCGAAAGAATGGTTAGAATCTGTAAATGAGACATTAATCCGAAGAGACATAAGAAGCCATAGAAATACAAGAGTCTGCATGAAAAAATGCATGGACGTGAAGGAAGCTAGAGTAGTATGCCAGGACAGAAAAGTGTGGCGACAAATAGTTTGTGAGTGACAATAGAATGAATGACGCCTGAAACAAAGACGTTGGAAACTAATGGGCCCAAGTGGGGAACCATACATAACAATTTTGTGAGACTCTTCACTTGGGGTGATCGCTAGAGAAATTGATCAGCAACCTGGGTTGGAGCAGTGTTGCGGAACAAACGTGTCATTTAAATAAATAACACGAGAATTCCAGATCAATCTAAAATATCTATACCTAACACCTATATACCTATCTACCTTATACCTATATACCTACCTACTTTACACCTATATACCTATTTAACCCCTACCTATCTACTCTATACCTACATACCCATATACACAATACTATTTTCCAACCGAGCAAGTCACGCCTACCCCGAAAGGGAAATGGCTTAATGGTATAATAATAATAATCGCTCAGGCCTGTGATGTTCAACTTTCTTTTGTGCGCTTCTTTCTTTTCTTGGGTGGCTGCTTGGATTTCATCATTCCACCACGCATCACCAGACATTCTTCCTGCAACCGCAGTACTACACACTTCAGCCGTACTCTTAACAATGTCATCCCGGATCATAGTCGATGCGCCCTCTATATCTTTATTGTTTATGCGCCTTCAAAGTTGCCTCATCTATCAAAATCAAAGAATAACCTGTTATCAATTTAAGCAATAATTCAAAAAATTTCCATAGATTTTTGATCAATTCCAAAAGACTTCCAAAAAATATACCAGCAGATTCAATAATTAAAAGAATATTACATAAACTAATAATTAGTATTAGGTCGAGAGTGAAGGCAGCTTAAAAACTGATAGATACATCACATCTAGTATGACGACTCCCATCCGAGTATAACCGACCCGAGCGCTGCGTAACTTCGGCGATTAAACTAGAAGCCTCAAACAATTCCATGAGTATACTTGGAAGTATAGAAGTAAAGTTTCGATATGTATTTTTAGAAATATTTAAGTTTTTAATTTAAAAAATATACCATTATTGAAGCATTCATTTTTAAATAGCTGGCGTTTTATAATTTCAGTATTTATGTATTAAACAAGTCGTAGTAATAGTTTATTTTGGATCGAGCTTATAATTGCACAATTATTGATGTTCTCAATTTCAAAATGTATAATTCTAAACAATTCAATGAAAAGTTGTTCAATTCGTAACATTTTAAATTTTTAATCATCCAACTATTTTAATTTTGGGATTTTACCATTTATTATTATACCATTTAACATTTACAATATTTTCATCTGAAATTATCCACACGTTCATAACATAAAATAGAACTGTAGATTTTTAAAAAATTCAATTTGAAATTATGTGATTTCAGAGTGTTTAATCTGAAATTGTTCAATTCAAAATTCTTCAACTTCAAACCATTTTTAATATTTGAGTTTGAAAGTATTAGATTTTAGGACGTGTCAGTTTAAAGTAGCTCAATTATTCAAGATATTTTAAAACATTAACAATAATTAATTTAATAGTAATATTAAAATTTATGTGCTTGAAATTGAATTCGTATTGTTTAAAAAATGTCGATGCTTAAAACTAACAAAAATATAGTAATTCACTTTTAAGTTAAAAGGACTTGGAATTATTACAATTTGCCCTTTAGAATTAAAACTTTGTTGAATTTCTAGAATATTGTCAAGTTTAAATGCTTTATAATTTATACTCTCATATATTCTAATGCAAAAGAAAGGAATTTTAGATTTTTTCGTTGTTTTTGTCTCAAAAATATTTAGTTAAAATATATATAATTTTCTATTGCACGCATTTTAATGTTAGACTACATCTTTTCGAGACCCTAGTGAAAATATTTTACAAGAATTTCAAAAGAAACCACTTATATTTTTCGGTTCTTTTAGAAACTTTATTTTTCATAGCTGCCATCGTCGGATTTTATCGACTCTGGTTTCAAGGTATTTCATCGTAATTCAGTTAGACACTAGAAGCACGAGTAGTACGTCTTAAATCGACACTCAAATTCTGGAACAGCAAAGAAACAATAAGAAGAAAAGTGAGGTAAAGTGAGCTAAAAACGAAGTTTCAAATGTAGACTCCTGATGGTAGCTGTCAATCTGTAGTAGTCTAGTAGTGAGTGCCAGCAGACATCGCCATTACCTACCCTCAGCTTGAGTATCGAGTACCTGTCACTTCTTATTCGAATCCAATTTTTATTTTTTAGGTCAGAGTCGGTCGAGCATGCTTTATTGGAGGAGTTTAGACAATGGAGAACCAAAAAATTCACGTTCTCCGTGCGCCATTCAAACTTTTACTGACAATCGACATCAAACGTGTCATACATTGTCAAAAAATGACAATTACTATCTCAAATAACTATCTGGGATTAGAGGAATAAAATCGCAATATCAGTGCCAAAAATTATATAATTATAAAAGACGATAACAAATATGGAACCATCCATGAATTAGGTTATTTTTCCTCCAATGATTTTAATTTTCTATTTTGAATAAGAAAGCCAACGGCGATACCACTCTGGAAACACCAGTTCTCGTAAGATCACTGAAGTTAAGCATTGTTGGGCGCGGTTTAGTACTTGGATGGGTGACCGTTCAGGAATACTGCGTTGCTGTTGGCCCGTCGTGGGTGTGGTGGACCCACATTGTTAGTAAATATCCACCTAGAAACACTACCCGAATCGGGTAGTGAGGCAATGAACTTTCGAGTTCAAACAGCTAATCAATTTTTTTTTTTTTTTTTTTTTTGGAATAAGAAATATATTTTTCTATAGTTTAATTTGATTCAAGTTCAAACTTTTTATATTTTAACATTCAAATGTCAACTTTCCAAAATGAGAAACCTTCAAGATTTGAGAGATGATCATTTAATTATTGATTCTTTAAAAAATTGCAATTGAATTAAAAATTGCCAAGTATGAAAATAGAATTACCTTTATATTGTAACAACATTTTCTGTGTGTCCAGAAACAAATGTTGCTAATCTTTAGTTTTAAATTATTGCTCACTTCTAGACTCCCGTTCTTTTCTCTCTGTACCCTCAGCAGCCATGATTGTTCGGCTAAATACAATAAATTTTGATAGATTAAACCTCGGTCTGAAATCTCTCAATTTACTTTTTGAAGTGAAACGTCTTATGACGCACCTCGAGAAAAAATACTTTCAGATGAAGAGCGAAATGGATCTCGAGCTTGGTGGTCGCGTGCGGTCACACTTGGATGTAATGTCACATTCGGCAATCTCCGCGGGGGGAGGGGGGTCGGTCGGGATATCGGTTGATGCGAAAACCAATGAGAATTTACTATCAATAAATTATAAACGACGTTGTCATTAAAAAAAACAATGTACATTCGATCTCATTACTTTTAGAATGGTAGATTCCACATAATAAAATCGGTCATAAATATGTATATTCTCTAAGTCGCCATGTTAATTTGAGAGTTTAATTTTTCACCAGCCTCAAATTCGCCACAGAAATTTCACTTCCCCCGCCTGGTCCAAGCAGGCAGCAAGAGTTTTTTTTAAGGGAGCATTTTACCTGAGAAATATTGAATGTATCCTGGGACAGGGTAGACATGATGTCTAATATTGTATGTCTTGTCGAAAGTGGCTTTGATAGTGGAAATTTAGTTTCCTTGTCAACACGTGTTTCCAATTTGCAATATCCCGAAGCTCAGTGTTACCGGAAGTCAAAGCGAGAGGTCTTTGACTTCAGCGCCGAACCTAAATTCACGGGTATTGGATTTGTGTCTGGATGGTAAAATAGCGGTCTTCGAAAATGAATATCTATTTTGGTTGCTGGAGCGAAGCAGCCAGTCGTACCAATAGGTAGTTGAACGTCAAGTGGATTTAAGGTTATTGAACCTGCTCATTGATCTCTCTCTCTCTCTCGATGCACCACCACCTACTTTTAACCACCACCACCACCACCTTGCACCTGCACCACCTCCAGTCTGACAGTCTTTTGCTTTTATTGCCTCTCGCATTATTAATTTCGGAATTCCGGAATAGCACTCTGAATATTAATCACCACTTTACACGAAGACGAAAAGGAGCATTTTTAGAGGGTAGTTTATCTTTTAAGGGATGAGCGTTGTCCCTTAATATTCGATATACTTTTCACAAGTTTTTAAAACTTAAACCTCTTTTGTCAATCGATGAAAAAAGTGATATTCCTCGCATGAAAGTTGATAATAAACTAGAAATATTACTATAGATATTGTGATGAAATTCGCCAACGTATCTCGTTCGAAGAAGACAAAATCACCTATGCTAGAGATCTGAAATTATTATCAATTTACAACAATCCACGAGAGACAACAATATTAGTTCTATTCCTCATTTCTCATTCAAAGTGTTTCCTTGTTCCTCTACCAAGAAAAGCCTATACAATCAAGAGCATCCAAAAGATTAAATACTTCGTTAAATGTGGTCGGGACGTCATCCTCTTTTTAGAAGTTACGTTTCCGCAATTCCAGGAAATTCAAGGTATGAAGAAGAATATGCTACTAAATCATTATCGAGCAATTGAGATAGTAAACCGCTTATCACTGATGTTGCCATAACACACAAGTATTCACCTAAAGACCCTTGGTTTCCTAAAACACTATGAAGCATGCATGACTTTGAATTAAGAATTGGCTTCTTCAATTACATTCCTGCCGTCATGGTAAGACGCAGTGAAACCGGATATGTCGTGAACATCGAAAGACCTGCATTTTTGTAGGTGAGGGTAAAAAATAAGGGAGCATCACTTGGGTCATGTTGGTCGTAAGAAGGAAGACACTACTGGATTCATGAGAAAAATCGTGAACCATGATATCCTGCTTTTTGCTAATGTCGTAAAAAAGCTATCCGAATCGTGTAGAACATGGACATTTTTTCATTACGTTGCGCTGATACCGATTCACAAGGATGAGGTGTTTTCCTTGAAGCTGAAAACTGGCGCTTTGATTACTTTCTACAAATGGTTTTCGAATGGACTGTACTCTATGAACCTAGAAGTTTGACGGAAAGAATTGTCTTCACATGGCTCTTTATTTTCGTATGTAATTTCTTGGAGTCTTCACGGTATCAACATCATCTTCGTGGACATCAAGAACTGGACTAGACATCAGGAAGTTCAATCAGCTCGACATTCTACTCATGTTACAACAGTCTGCTCATGTTGCGATAGTCTGCTTATGCTGCGACAGGGACTAAAATCGAACCTAGACGAGGAATGTCAAGGCTGGAGTGACTTAAGGGCCCTGGAAATCGAGTGTAAATCGTAGAAAATGGATTCAGGCCAAACGGCGAAGCCATTTCGTCTGATTTTTTGTATAAATGATCTAAAGGGTATACAGACTCTCGGTACAGCTCGATTTTTTCGAAAAAAAATCTATTTTTCATGTAACAATGAAAAGAAGAAAAATTAATTTTTGTGGTACAGTGTTCTACTATTAAGCGAAGCAGGGAGCAGGTAAAGCAGTTATCGTGCTCGGAATTTCTTTTGCGCGACCCTATCGGGAAAAGGAAAAACTACGAACCAAGTCTGCAGG
>CAKNYM010052130.1:66696-136959 GCA_932195095.1 Andricus curvator | reverse complement strand
GCGCGAGATAAACATATAATCGAGCGCGAAGCGCGAGATGAATACCTAATCGAGCGCGAAGCGCGAGATCCAACAGGTGCGCGCCCTAGGCGCGCTGAAACTTGCGAGCGAAGCGAGCCGCGCGCGAAGCGCGCGATGAGAATGTGCCCGCGAAGCGGGCAGATTTTTTAATTTCAATTTCTGTTTGGCTTATTTGAATTTCGCGACATTATTTTTATGTGTGCGCCATTTTTTATTAAAATTACATTTCTGTTAGATGACAATTCGGAAGAATGCAAATTATGAAAAAGGGCAATTCGGTAAAATACAAATGATGATATATCGCAATTTGGAAAAATAAAAATGAGGACTAATAGTGATTCAGAAAAATTAAAATTATGACATACATCAATTCCAAAAAATTAAAATGATACCAAATGGTGATTTGGTAAAATAAAAATGATAACTAATATCAATTAGGTAAAATAAAAATGATGACAATTGCCAATTTGGAAAAGTAAAAATGATGCTCAATGTTAATTCGAAATAATAAAACTTAGGACAAATGGCAATTCGGTAAAATAAAAATTATGCCCAATCTTAATTCGGAATAAGAGAGCTTAGGGCAAATGGTTATTCGTGAAAATAAAAATGAAGTCAAACAGCAATACCGAAAAATATAAATTGGGGAAAACTGTTACTCTATAAAATTAACGTCGGTAAAATAAACACTAGGAAACATAGAATCTGGGCCACATTTTCATGCGCCTCTCATCTGTTGGAAATCTTCAGTTTAGATATTTCATGAAATGGACCGAATGAAGATGTTATCTTGGGTCTATATAGCGAGATTTAGTAGATTCAATATGTTTCAGTCGGCAGTTTATTAACCGAATCAGCCAATAGGTGAAATGAGCTTCGCCATTTGGATTGGACGAAAGAAGCAACTTGTGTGGTACGTGAACTAACTTCGAGATGAAGCCAGCCAATCGAGTAATAAATTCAATTAAAAGTCAATCCCTTCTAAGCCCTGCAATTCAGTTAATCGAGGCAATCAGTTCTCTAAGTACCAGCGAATTTTGAAAGCACTACATAAGCGATTGCTTAATTTTCATAATTCGGCTTCATTAGCTCCCAATTTATTCCTCATATCTTCTAATAGGGAATAAAATCATAGGTAAAACAGAAAGCTTAAAAATCTGTTTCTTTTAATCTGCAAACGTCGAATACTTTGTAAATTTTTATTATTTTTTCTACAATAATCAAACTGAGAAAATGATTCTGTAATTTTTTTTAACATATCAGAAAATCATAAATTTATTCCAATATAAATGTGAATGTAGAATCATTAAAAAATGTTAACTTGTCTCGGAATTATATTAGTTTTCAGCGTATACAGTGAAATAGAGAAAACTAAATTGTTTTATGCAGAAAATATAAACGATGGTGATTAGTAAACACAGAAGTTATTATAGTTAAAAATGACTGCTGGGACAAAAGAATAAAAGAGACAAGTATTTATATGTTTCTTCTTCAAGTCTTCCAAAATAATATACATCAGTATTTAAAAAAGCAAATGTCGAAGGAATTATTAAAGCGAATTTCAAAGGAATTATTAAATGCAAATTTTATTCAATTATCCTACTCTTTCAGACCATTTCCTCTATTTTCTTTCATCGTTTTCACATATAATTAAAAGAGGTCAAGCATTATAAAAAAAGCTCTCCCCTTTAAAATTGGGAAATTTTCACGGTTAAGCATTCCAGACTTAATATTTTGAGAAAATTTCAATTCGGAATTCGCCCTTTCTGACTAAAGGAAAAATAAGAGTTTGAAATAACAATATTGACCAGAGATAAAAAATAAGTAGACAAATTTTCCGCACCAGTTGAAATTTTACTCTCTGAAATTGAATTAGTTAAATTTAACTAATTGTTGTCCAAATGATGGGTAACTAAATTTTACTCAGACTTGAATTGATTGTGACTTTTTGCTTTTCAATTAGTCATTTTTAACTAATGCAGATATAGAGAGTACCTTTGAAAAAGTTCCACATAAATATAATTCAATTTGAAAAGTTACTGAAAACTGTCTGAAAAAGAATACATATAATATAAGAAATTTAAATTCTTTAATTATAACTATAATCAAAATCATATTTCAAGAAAAAATTCAAATTATAAAACAAATTTTTCAATAGCAAATACGCTTTTTATTCCTTTTAAAAAGTTATCTAGCAGATGAATTCTTTTGAAATCAGGTTCAAAACATTTCCTTAGTAACTTCGAAATATCAGTAGATTTTGAGTTTCCAAGTCAAGCCGTATACTTTCATCGATCATTGTATAAATAATGAGGTTATTTCATGTAGAGAATTATTATTTCGTTTATACGGTTTATTAAAAAAATAAAACAGATTCAGAGTGTTGTTGCATAATTAAATGGTCGATTTTTACGAAAAAACCAACGCAGATGAAAATAATAATAAAAACTTAATTTCGTTGAATAAAATTAACATTGCATTTTTCGAACTCGTGCATAGTCAATAAAAACAATCCTTTTTAATAATTCCAAATAAATTTTGAGCATAAAAAAATAATTTGCTCAGAAAAACAGTACAATTAATTTTTATCATTTAACTACATATTCAAGAAAAACGTGGTGTTAGTATATGACTTAGTATAAGAACAAAATTCATTTGTAATTATTAAATAGGACTGTTTTTCACTGCTCCAAAAGATTCAATGTTCACTTAATTCAACGAAATTAACGTTTTATTATTATTTTTGTCTGCTATAGGTTATGTTACCTTGAAGAAGACCCGGAAATGTGATCGAAACGTACGTTGGTTTTTCGGTAAAAATTTACAATGAAATAATTCAATAACACTTTGAATATTTTTTATTGTTTTTAATGGACCGCATGATCAAAATAATCATTTTCTAAATAAAGTAACCTCATTATATAAAGCTATAGCAGAAAATTAATTTTAATGTAAGGCATTATTAAGAATGTACTAAAATTACTTCGCAAGTTCAAAAATGAGTCTTGTTGAAAATGATTTATAAAATCGAGGAGAATATTGCCATTCTCAATTGTAACTAATTTTGGAAAAGAACTTGAGCAAAACTGTAGACAAAAATATTTCAGGTTGAAATTGTTTATTTAACAATAGTTATTTAGGGGTTTGTATTTGTGTTTCCTCTTTAGGTAAAAACTGTCATTCTTATTTAATCATAATTTTGCAGTTCTTGTATTATTCCTTAAAATATTCTCTACAAATCTGTTTGGTATGTTTTTATTTTTTTTTAATTTATTCAGGAATTATACAATTATTAGCTTTATAAATAATATTCTTCTTGAATAAAATTTTTTTATTAAAATCGTACGAAAAGAGATTTATATAAAATCTTTTAAGAATTAAAATGGGCCCTACAAAATTAAGATTAAAGAAGAATTACAAATTTTACCTAAAGAGAAAGAAAAAGCATAAAACACTAAATGACTATTATTAAATAAACAATTTCAACCTAAATTTTTTTATAAAGTTTGCCTTTAGTTCTCTTTCAAAATTATTTAATAATCATCATTTTTTAATTTGAAATAACTTTAGTACATCCTTAAAATTGAAGTGCGCCAAAAGTCTTTTTGTGCAAAAGTTCTCGTTCCTTAAGATATTCTTTTTTTTAACCAATAGATTTATTTATACAATTTCTCAGAATTTTTCCATTCAAATTAATATAGTAGGAATATTTTCTGCAATACTAAAAGTAATATAATCCATTCCCTTATTTTTAAACAAAAGTTAAGATAAATATATAAATAACGTAAAAGAAACTGAACTTCATAGACTAATCAACAAAACTAAACTATTTTATTCAGCGAAGGATTAAAATAAAAAGTTTTGCTTCTTCCTGGTTTCCAAAAAGAATACATAATCATAACTAAATGCAAATCTCATTCAAGATTTTCTCTTTCAGACCACTTCCTGAATTCCCTTTTATCTTTTGCACAAATTACAAAAGAAGGTCAAGCATTTTAAGAGATAAAACACTTCGAC
Organism: Andricus curvator; assembly: GCA_932195095.1. Classification (NCBI taxonomy): domain Eukaryota; kingdom Metazoa; phylum Arthropoda; class Insecta; order Hymenoptera; family Cynipidae; genus Andricus; species Andricus curvator. The sequence goes on along the minus strand of CAKNYM010052130.1, from coordinate 132,921 downwards.
ATCTAAAATTACCTGCAGTGTTATTGTACGTCTGGACACTGTTATTCCAAGGGGTCGAACACTCTTGGTAGAATCCGATTGAGAAATACAACTTGAGACGTTAACATAATTGATCACCAGCAACCTGCATGTCCCTCTGTTTACTTTACGAAGTCGTATATAAATTCACTTGATTCCGAAATCCAAATACCAAGAGGGGGATTAAGGAGGATTAAAAAAGATGAGCAAAAGGGGGTGAATGCATGAAATCAGAATTTCAACACGATCGCGACGAGCGTCACTCGTAAACTGAGTGTGGGTGCACCGGGAGGAGGCAATGTTTGAGCGGGAGCAAAGCGTCGGGGATCGCCGACAAGGGAGAGGCAAAGGGTAGCAAATGGGGTGAAAAGGGGGTTGAATGCGCGCTGAGAACGAAAAGAGAGATGCAGAATCCGTATTGGCGCGCGCAGAGTTCTCCAAATAGTTGTGGAAGCGATTAAGCTTTTCGAATAATCAATATGGCGATGCTCTATTCGCAAAAAAAGTAATTTCGATTATGATTGATTTTGAAACCTTCCTTACCTTTTATTTGGTTAAACCCATGGACGAAGTCCCTCCCGAGTCTGAAAAAAAGGTCCTGCCTGGAATCAAGAATCGGTACCAATGAAGTTTCAAAATGTAGCACAGACACGAACCCTCAAATCTTTTCGATGTCGGCGAATATCGGTAACAGGAATCTACCCTTTGAAATTTCATGAAAGGAAGATTTGAGGGATTCATTGCTGGTTTCTGGGATGACATATTCCATTGGCGCTTATTAAAGGCACATTTGATATTCATAAAGTTACGACAGGTTGAAAGCACTTCTTATTCCTTAATCCTGGGAACTAGGATGGAATATCCTTGATCCCGAAGAGACTTTATGTGATCTCTCGTTTTGCTATAACTCCCTTACAGTTCTAACAACCTTCCCTCAAGAAGAAGAAGAAGTCAGGTCTATCCCTCCCTTCGATAAAACGAAAGTTTTAATTGGCTCGAATGTCTCGCCGATCCTCGGGATAAACGATCATCGGAAGCGCCTCATTTCGAGACTTTCGAGAGCAGTTTTTTCCGAACTGAGCGGAAAACGGAAACCTTTCGAACGCACCCGTAATTGAGAGGTTCAATGCCAAAAGTGTCTATACGAAATCCACCGTACATCAAGAGACAAAAATAATTCTTTACAGTGTAAATAGAAACCGAACCCTATATGGCTTTCATAATATTATCTACAATGATTGGCCACTTAAGGGCATGTGACACAGTCAAATGCCTACATTACCGACCTCACTTTTTCAATTTTCCGAATTTTTGTTTGAAACTAAGAACTTTTTTTGTAAATAAAATATCGGGCTGAAACTTTGGAAAATGTATGAGAAGACAATAAACTACGTTTACGTACTTTATTCGAGGAGGAACTTTGCAAAAAATTATTTTCGAAAAAATTAAAACTGGGTGCATTTTTTGAACCTAAATACTCTTTTTATAAGCAAAATATCGGCTTCAAACTTTGAGAAATGCAAGAGCTGACAGTAAAGTACGTTTATGTACATCATTTGAGTATAAAAGATGCAAAAAGAAAAATTCCAACTAAATGTCAACAACGGTAATCGCGATGGGTATGAAAATGCGAAGTCTGGCGGCCACTAATCGAGGCTCTATCAGCTGGCTCGTCTACATCTGAAATATGGGGTCCACGCTGTCAAAGATTGATGATGCGGCGTTCTTACAATCATATTTTTTTAAAGTTGTGCCCAGCATAGAAGTTGAGTGAAATATGTTGTTTCAATGTTGAATTATGTAAGTATTGAAATCGTTATTGGCTTCGTTTAGTGGCCGCCAGACTTCGCATTTTCGTGTTCACAGCGAATACCGACCGAACTGGCAACCGTTGTTGACATTTAGTTGGAATCTTTCTTTTTGCATCTTTTATACTCAAATGATGTACATAAACGTACTTTACTGTCGGCTCTTGCATTTCTGAAAGTTTGAAGCCGATATTTTACTTATAAAAAAAGTATTTAGGTTCAAAAAATGCACCCAGTTTTAATTTCTTCGAAAATAATTTTTTGCGAAATTCCTCCTCGAATAAAGTACGTAAACGTAGTTTATTGTCTTCTCATACATTTTGCAAAGTTTCAGCCCGATATTTTATTTACAAAAAAAGTTCTTAGATTCAAAAAAAAATTCGGAAAATTGAAAAAGTGAAAAAGTGAGGTCGGTAATGTAGGTAGTTGACTGTGTCACATACCCTTAAGGAACTTTTCAAGTTTGGAAACTTTTACAATAGACTGTAAGCACCGATTAAAATTCTAAAATACAGAGATGCATTTAATAAGTGTATCAAAGATTTTAATTACCATAATAAGCTAATCCATTAAAAGTAGTAGATAATTTGTTTGTAATGAGAAATTAACAAAATAGTGTACAAAAATGCTGCGACTCCACCCTCACTCACCTCACTTCCTCAACTTCGACTCCCCCTTGCCATACTTTCACACTCCTTAGTGCCCCTACTTTTTCTCCCCTCACTTCCCCTCCCGGGAAAAAATTACGACAGACGGACACAGACATCCCACTGAAACTATAAGGGTCTCTGCCATCGTTTCACCTACTTCACTAACTCCCGCTTCCCTTCTCGGGAAAAATTATAACAGACGGACGGATAGACGGACACCCAACCGAAACTATAAGGATTTCTGTTATCGCGTCCCCTACTTTCCCTATCGTCACTTCCCCACACTTGAAAAAAGTAAGAGTAACGGACGGATACCCGACGGAAACTTTAAGGGTTTCTGCTATCGCCTCCCCTCGCTTTCCCTACTTCCTCTCGTCGGAAGTACAGCGAACGGACGTACGGACACCTGACCGAACTGTAAGGATTTTTGCCCGGGGTTATGAAACCATAGAAATGGGAATATATTGCTAGCATTATAGGCCAGCGATTGAATTATTAACCTCTTGAAAGTGGTGAAATGTAATCATCGGCCACATAAACTTATACATCGATTTCCGATTTTGAAAGCATAGTGATTGGCCTCTAAATTACACCATGATTAACTGGCACCAAACATTGTTTCTTGACATTCTGTCTGCCGTCCAAGGTAAAAAGAAGACCCAGGTCTTCAGGCCACCAGACCGTCATGTGAATCTGTAGACCTGGGTTCGAATCACAACAGAGCTAGAGGGGTTTTTCACGGACTAAAAAAATAACATTATATTAATAATTTAACAGTAAGAATACACGAACTAGAAATACCAATAAAAAAGAACATCCAGAAGAATTATTTACCTAGATCCTAAAAATTTTAGACAATTTTGAGTGACTTTTTGCAAAGATATAGATAGGCATTTGCTCTTCAGATACATGGACATAATTTTAAGGTTAGAATACTACTCTCCTGTATCTTAAATCACCAAATTCAAAACTATATAGTAAAAGCTATCGTGACTAGTAAAAAAAATACACTGGAAATCCCATTTAAGTGCGGTTTCTGGCATAGTCCTAAAATGTCTTCGCTTAAATCGAACACACCATTTGCTCGCTTCGAACGTAAACAGGCAGGGTCGCATGAACGCTTTTAGTTCGATTGCGAGGCATGACGTAACCTGATACAACTAACGCGCTGAGTGCAGCCCTCTGTTGTTTGTCACGCTTGACTGAACACATCCTCCCCTCTCGGCCCCGCGGCTCTACTCAATGGAAACCGCCAAGCAGCATCAGTGCTCGGAACGACGTAAATGGAAGGTACTTAAATGGAATTCCCAGTGTATAATTAGGGTTTCTTAGCCCCGGACAGAATCCATTATAGTTTCGGTCAGGTATTTGTCCGTCGTCCCCCAGTCCGTCAGTCCGTTTACTTTTCTCGGGAAGGGTAGTGAAAAAAAGTGGGGGAATTGAGGAGAGGAAAAGTAGGGAGAATGAGGGGAGGGGAAGTAGACGAATTGAGGATGGCAAAATTAGGGGATGTGAGGGGAGATGAAGTAGGGGAAGTGAGTCGAGGGAAAGCGGGGAAATTTAGGAGTGAGGAAGCAACGTGGGGGGGGGAGTAAGGAGGTATGCGAAAGGCCGGGGAGGAAGGGAAGAATATTATGGGGCCAACTATTGGGGGTTGGTCAACTATTCTACTGATAACCCTATATCGATTTCAATTCTACAGATGCATTTCCTCTCATTATAATCTTCCAACGAAATAACCAATTTTCACCATCGCTGCGTTCTCTATAAAAGTGAAGTAGGGCCATCACAAGTGTGTCAATAGAATTTCTCGAATATGGCGTATCTATCGTATGCAAGTGCCAGAGGCATTTTATGGTCGCTTTCGAGTTTGCAAAGCTCGTAATCGCAAACTCCCTAATTCCTTCGCGTAATAACCTTGGAACATTCGGAACAAGACAGTTGAGAAGTATCTAATAAGAGGCTTTGAGGGAAGAGGCTTGAACTTGATTCAAGTACTTAAAGCATTTACGCCAAACCTATCTAGTTTCTATCCATAACACTAAAGTATGTTGGCATCCGAGGAGTTGACAACCCGTGAAGGCAGGTGTACACTTGCATCGCAATCTCCTGAAGTCTCCTCCTTCTGAAATATCTGAATTCTGTTGAAGTCACTTGAATTCACATAAAATCATTTGAAATCACTTGAAATGATATGAAGTCACATGACTACACAGAAAATCACTTGAAATAACTAGAATCCTCTTGAGATCTCCTGAGATCAGTTAAATCTTCTAAAGTCATTAAAATATCCTGAAGTATCTTGAAGTCAGAAGTAGGTGTACACCCGATCGGTCGAGCTGTCATACCGTCGTTGGCTTTATTCTGTCTGTAAATCTGGTCACATTGAAGTGCCTGCACCCAGGATTAAATTGTAGTACCGGCCCAGTACTGATAAAATACCTACTGATAAGTATGTTCTACAGTCTGACCAACATTGCCAATGCCAACAATTCTAATACAAGTAGTGACATAATTTGGCCTAATTAATGTTTCAATTATTCCTTTATAATAATTTGACATAAATGTAGTTTCCACCAAAAATTATATTAAACCCCTCGATACTAAACTATTTTCAATTTTAAGTATGAACTAAAAACTGAATTTAAAAGTAAAGTGTTTAAAGAAGAATAATTTTTAAATTTTAAGCGTTTAAAATTTGAAAATAAAACCAAGATTAAAACATTCAAAATTGAACTATTTTAAGTACAACATATATATTAAATTGAAAGCCTTTTATGAACCGAAAAATTTTCATTTCAAGACCTTCAAATTTGTTTTGTCATGACACTCTGCAAAAGGCATCCATTTGGTACAAAAACAACTGACCAATTCCATTTAAAATCAGGCAAAATTTCATGAAAAGTCTAGGTCATGGTATCAGAATGATTTTTAATTCAGATATATCATTCTGGAGTAAAAATAAAAGGAAGTGTATTTCACAGTTGGTCCACAAATTTTCTTTTTTATTTCTTACAAACATTTTAAGGTTGCGGCTGTTTTTATAAAATTGTTGGAAGTGGTAATATTTACTTATGTCTCCTGAGTTTCATCCTTGATAAGCTACTGCTGCACAAAAAATACCTCTTGCTCTTTTGTGATAGCTTGCAGCGTTCACGAGAAAGAAAAATTATATTAGAAAATACACACACACACATATATATATATATATTCCCGGCCTCAAAAATTGTTTAGCCCACATGAAAATGATAGGATGCCTTTTTATATCAGCCGAAACTTTCTTTTAATATTTGGAAAGTACCAAAAAGTTGGGGTTTTCCTAAAAATCTTCGGGTATACTTCCGAAAAGGTCACCCAAGAATATTGACTTGATACTTGGCCTAGGGGTTCCTTTTAGACCCTAGTTGAATGCACTAAAAGGATTTTTTGATGCAGATCAATATAATTTAAGTTATTAATAATTTTGACTTTTTTTAAAATTGTTCTTTTTTCAAAATCTCGAAAAATATTGATTCTGGAAAAAATGTTGCTCACAAAAGTTATAGATCTCGTCAAAACACATATTTTTTATATTCATACTTTTTTTCGAAAATCAACATTTTTCGACAAAAATTGATTTTTCAGATTTTTCGTTGGAAAAAGGGTCGGCATGAGTGGTGAGAGGGGGTGTGGACCATTGAAAATGCCCAATATTAGGACGCGTGTTTCTTTCTCTGGTTGTTGGGAAATAGGGTCGGCATGAGTGGACGTTCAACCCCCTTTCCAACGGCCGAAATCTTATCCAACGCCCCCTTTTTCAATAAAAAAGCTACAAATTTATTTTGGTCATTTTTCCCGAAAAATATTAATTTTAGAAAAAAAGTACGTATATAAGAAATATGTGTTTCAACGAGGTCTACAACTTTTGCCAACAACAATTTTTCCAAAATGAATATTTTTCAAGATTTTGGAAAAAAAAATTTTTTTTTTCAAAAGTCAAAATTATTAATAACTTCATTTATATTGATCTGCGCCACAATCCTCTTAGTGCGTTCAACTAGGGTCTAAAAGGAACTTAAATCAGAAAGGCATCCTATCAGTTATGTGAGGGCCTAGCCATTTTTGAGGACGGTACATTTTTTGTTTAAATGGCATTTTTTGCTCGTAAACGATGTAAGATATCACAAAAGAGCAAGAGTTTCTTTTGTAGAACTTTTCCAGACGCGTAAGCTTTTATCTAAACATTTTCGCTTGACTTTCGTTGTTTCCGAGAAAAATTTAAAAAAATCGATTTTTGCAAAATTTTTTTTTTCAATTGGTTCAAAATTTTTTTAAATAATTAACCAGATATGAAAAAATACCGTTTGAATTTTGGAACAACGAAAAACCTCGAGTCGACCATTTTCGAGTTTTCGGTTGTGCGGCATATGTATAAGTTCCAAAACAATTTCGAAAGAAATTCGACGTGAAATCGAAGAAACTCTTCATGATCGGATACCAGGGTAACTCGAGCAATTACAGAGTTTACGGCCCTATGACCAAAAAGATATTTGTGTCAAGAGACATTGTTTTCAACAAAAATTCATGTGTGAATACAATGCCATTAAAATGTTTGTATAACGATCTAATTTTCTTGAGCGGTGGAGACACGAATGGTGAGCAGCCAAACGTATTTGTCAACAACGAAGACGACGCAGAGACGTGGATCGACGCCCAGGAGGGATTTCAAGGAGACGAGAGCGACGCGGACGACTGCATGAACAACCTTTCTTGCTCGGTGCCTCGAGCGCAACGAAGCGGAGCCGATGCTAGCGGGGGGCAAAAAGTTGAAATCGAACGCAAGAGGGGGAAAGTCGAAGGGGCCTTAAGGCCCTTACCGGCTTCACGAGAGGAGTTGTCTAAAAACGCCGGAGCGATTCCAGCCAAATTTTGCGGAGTTTCTACAGTTTCATATAACGACGCACTCAATGGGCCTAATTCCAGTGAATGGAAGAAAGCTATTGATGAGGAGCTGGAATCGCATCCCTCGAATTCTACGTGGGAATTGGTTTCTCGAACCCCTGAGATGAAATTGATTGATTCCAAGTGGGTTTTTACAATTCTCCGTGATGACGAAGGAAATGCAGTGCGATACAAGGCCCAGCTCTGTGCTCGTGGATTTCGTCAGGTCGAGGGTGTCGACTACATGGAGAGTTTTTCCCCCGTGATTCGATATGATTCCCTATGTACGTCTTTTTCTCGCTCTCCTCACACATCTGGACCTCGAATTACTGCAGTTCGGCATCAAGACCGCTTTCATTGAAGTGCCACAAGGAATTCGCGGTCTTGAAAGTAAAAATGAAGTGTGTCGTTTATTGAAAGCGTGGCATGGCTTAAAACAAGCCGCCCGCTGTTGGAATGCGAAGTTCACAGAGGCTCTTGAAACATTAGGGCTCGAGCAGTGCGCGAGTGAAAAGTGCATTTTTCGTGGTTTTGTAAACAACACAGAAGTTTTTGTTGCGCTCTTTGTAGATGATGGACTGGCTGCGTCAAGGTCACAAGAAGAGTGTGACAGACGCTTTAAGCGAGTCGTTCGAAATAAAGCTCGGTGATTCGGCTTGTTTTGTCGGGATGGAATTCGAGCGCGAAAGGAACCAGAGAAAGTTGTTCATTCACCAGAGTTCCTATGCATCAAAAATTGTAAGTAAATTCAGAATGGAAAGTGCGAATCCTGTGTGTGTACCCGCATGGAGAAAAATGGAAGGTCATTTTAGCCATGCAGATGTGCAGACAGACTATATTGCAGGGTCAACTATAGGACAGCCCTTGAAGATGGCTAAAGCGACTATCTCTAAAAGGTTAAAACAAGAGGTTCAAATCGACCATCTCACAGTGTCGACTTGGTCGTCTAGGACGGTCGACTCAAGCGTCATAGAAAGTCGAACCGATTATGAGAGATGGCCGGACCGGTCATTATAAAGGGTCGAATCGCTCATCATAGAAGGTCGATTTGGTCATATCAGATAGTCGACTTGATCTCCTCGGACAGTCGACCTGGCCATCTTAAGGGGTCGATTCGATTCTCCTACATTATCTATATTTGTTGTCCTTTTCCTATTTATTCCAGTCTCTCTCTTATAAGAGACTGGAAATTATAAAATTAAGTGGAACCTATAAAACCTGAAAATTTATATGAAATACATGAATTCTGAAAGCATTTTTTATTCTTTGTGGAGAGTGAGGTGTACGAGACATAATTTGATATGCAAAAACAGTGCACATTCACAATATATTTTTTGGAGCACGGAAGGCTAAGGACACGGCACTGTGTCACGCTGAATTGTAAGATTCCAAACATTGAAGTGAATTCAGAAACCAATATAGTTACTTTCTGCATGCTGAAATTTTTTGCACTTTTTCAGTTTGAAACCACACGGTGACAAAAAATTGATAGCTGAACGTCCAGTTACGCCTTTATCCTAAATCCCTTGGAAGCATCAAATTTGACGTTGAAAATTCAAAAGAATAAACTTAATTCACTTGCAATCATATTCTCTCTTATGTACTTCACTCTCCACGCATATTCGAAATATCAAAAAGCAGTTTAAACTTGTTAAAAATATGTTTAAGTTCAATAAACAGCAAATTTGACGCTAAACAGCTCAAAATGACATTCACTCACTTCGAAATTGCTCTGAACCATGGTGCTCCCAACTCTCGTATCCATTCACACTGCATCCATCGCGTCGACAACTGGATTGGTTGGGGTTGGCGCGCTTATTTGAAATTATTAAATGTGAAAAGCAATTTTAAACAGCAAGTAATAAGAGTAAAGTTATTAAAAATAATACTTTGCTCACAAGAAGGACTTGTAAAGTAAAATTTTAATTATTTATTAGATTTTTTCCTTAAAAATAAACGATAGATTTTAATTTCTAAAGAAAAGAATATATTTTTCACCTTAAATATGAATTTACAATCATTCCTAATATTCTTATGCACTTTGCATTTATTATTTGTTGTGAACATTGACACTTACACATTTATTCATTAAAAAAAAAACACGCCAACGGTAACTAATCAGGTTGGCCATCCGCGATGGGTCATTTGCTCTTCCGTGGATGGTCGAAATGAGTGAAAACAAGATGATCGTATTGACCATGCCGAAAGGATACTTCGATTATCCCTGATAGTGAGTCTGACCTTATTACAACACTCAGACTGGCCATGAAATAAGAGTCTCTCTGACTATGTCGAAAAAATTCTGAAACGCTCTTTAGACCATCTAGAAGAATGAACTGGCTCTCTAAATTTTGACCCTCTAACTTTGACCATCCATTTTTCTCCGTGCGCGGACCCAAACCAGAATTTGTGTAACAATTCTAGTGGAAAAGAAATCGAAAATGTACCCTATCGCGAGGCGGTCGGATCTTTAATGTTTCTCGCCGTGGTTTCGCGCCCTGATATTTCTTACGCCGTGAGCAATGTTAGTAAATATCTTGAACAACACGACGCGAGTCATTGGAGCGCCGTTAAAAGAATTGTTAAGTACCTGGCCGGCTTGCTCGATCTTGGTATTGTTTACGCGGCAGCAAGTGACAATTTTATTTTGACGGGTTTTACCGATCGGATTTCGCGGGGGATGTCGACACACGACTTTCGACATCTGGTTTCGCATTCTTTTTGTGTGGTGGGGTTGTCTTTTGGTGCGGTCAAAGACAGACAACTGTCACACTAAGCACTACCGAGACTGAGTATGTGTCCGCGGCATTGGCTGCACGCGAGGCTTTTTGGTTGCGTCAAATTTTAAAACATTTATCTTGTGAGCAGGTTGACGCGACTCCGTCGTTTATCGACAACCAAAGTGCGATTCGGCTAGTGAAAAATCCAGAGTTTCACAAGCGAAAAAAACATATTGATGTAAAATTTCATTTCATTCGCGAGAAGTTCGAAAGAAAAGAATTGATCGTGAAATTTGTATCATCGAACGAACAGTGTGCGGATGTTTTCACCAAAGCGCTGCCGAAAACCAGTTTTTCTTATTTCCGTAGTCGCCTTGGAATGATAAACAAGACAAAGTTTTTCGAGGTGTGCAAGCATTGAGCGAGTTGATCTTACACATTTGTCAAATTTTTTTTGTAGAGTTCCCAAGTAGGGAGGATCTTGAAAGTTGTGCTTTTCGAACTCGACGGTCTTGTATACCTCTTTTCGTAGATCGCATGCGCGACTACCATGGCAACCGTGCGTTGTCCCGACGGGGCCCTACTTAACTCATTTTTATAAGAGCAGTTCTGCCGTACAAACTAAAAAGATACAGAAGTCAAATCTTACTCGTACTGAGAAAATCGAGAAAAACTGTTTGCCCAAAGAACTCTAATATCGATTAAAATTTTGAATAATCTAGATAGTAAAAATAAGGCGCTCTTTCATATTTTGCAATAAAAAAATGATTTTTATATCATTTCTATTAGAAAATGGACTTGCTATTTTTTACTAGTCGCGGAAAGTCAAAAATACATTGGAAAAAGAAGACAACGTCACTTGTGGACGCTGCCTTTATCGAAGAGCTCGAGCACGGCCTCAAAATACAACAACAAAACATACGTAAGGGACACTAAGTGTTCAGCGGCTGTCCCGAACTTACCAGAACGATCGTCGCTAGTGTATAGCCGAATGTAGCCGGGACTTATTTCCCTTGGATTTCCGATCAGAGTCCGAGCTATTTCACAAGTCTAAAACATACTTAAGGGCAAGCGATTCTTTTCGTTTGTAAATTCGCTCCGCATTCGGTCACTTTTACAAGGCAAAAAAGACACAATGTTCTTTAGGTTCTTTTTTATTTGTATGCTGATGACGTATTACATGCCTTGTACACATTTTAGAAGATGCAAAGTGCTTTGTGTATCTCTTTATGTTGTGTTTTTTAACTTTTTCGACTTTCCTCATTTATAAACAATCTTTTTTTGCAATAAATATTAATAATTAATCATTTTTATTAACAGAGTTAGACGCAGCTTTCTCTCACGAATCCAAAGATACCAAAAGCTCATTTTTCATAAAAATTTCACTTACGTATCTTTTTAGTTTGGACGGCAGAGTTGTCCACATGATATCTTAGAATAAACATCTCATTCATCTTAAAAGCTTTTTTTGTTCCTATTTAACCCACAATATTCATTAGAAGAATTTGCAGGTAATCTTCGAATGATTGTAACACGTCAGAAACCATTTTTTTGATCAAACTGTGACATACCCATATAGCACACTTCCCGACCAAACCTGGTCTTCTCTTGGGACTTGGGCCAAGTAGCCAGAAGAAAAAACCAGGTCTGTCCTAGGTTTATACCTATGCTTAAACCTACGTTAAAACATAGCTTCATGTCCGCCTCAATCTTTCTATTACAAAAAAATTAAATTAATTTTTACGTAGAATGTAAAAATTGATAATTTTATAATATGTTGAAAAATGTCATAAAATTATGTTAAATAGTGACAAATGGCTGTCTGATATTTTCTGAAATTACGGAAAAAATGTTAAGAATAAAACAAAATCATTTTTCACTTTTGAACATAATGTTATGATATTTTTTTGAAATTTTACAAAATTATCAAACTTTCACTGGATTCTGTAATTAATACTATTTTTGTTTGTAATACTATATTCTTCGTACAATTTACGTAAAAATTGATTTTTTTTTAAATAAAAAAATTTAGGTGGACATGAAACTATACAGTTTAACCTAGGTCTAAGCGCAGGTCTGTACCTAGGACAGACCTGTTTCTCTGCGGGCCACTAAGACTAAGTCCCAAGAAAAGACCAGGTTTTTTTGGGAGGTGTGACATGTCGGATACGTATTCCTTTATTTTCACAATAGAATGACATATTTAAATACCAAATAATTCTGACGTCCGAAGCTGGATTCTCAAAAAAATATATAAAACAATTGAAATTCCCAGTAATAACACCGCATGTCATGAAATGCTGAAAGCATTTCCTTTGTGGGGTATAAATTTTCAGAAAATTGAATTTTCAGGACGCGAGACGATAGTGGATTTATTCTACAATAACGGTGACCTACAAAAAGAATGCTGTCCTCGTTTCTTTGTCCATTCTGACAGAGTAAACTTTTTTATAGCGAAATTATTGCATTTGCCCTTAGATATGAAGGATGGCAAAAAGAAAATAAAGGAACTGGTGCACGAAGAATTACAGGCTGATGAAAAAAAGATTTCCTTGAATTAAAGAGCAGAAAAAAGAGAACATGAGAGAATTATGAAGGGCTGTCGCATGTAATGAGAATGACTGAGAGAAGGGATGCGTCAAAGGATTCCACAGATATTGGATAATTCCTGGTTCCTCTTATATGAAATATTTCCGGGTTGCCTCCAGTTTTGCGCAGTCACCTGTAAAGTTTGCTTTTCTTGAAAATAATATTATCTTCTGAGGAAAAATCTTTATTTTCTGAAAAATAAAAAAGAAGAATAGTTGGAATTACCCAATACTGTTATGTTTTAAAAATTATCTGTAATATATTTTTCGAATTGAAATACTTTATATTTCAAAAAAGGATTGAATTAGACATGTAATTGACATTATAAAAATTTAAAAAGGTGCATTTAGGCACTATTATCTGTTTTTAAACCAACTTTATATCATTTTCCAATGATGGACTTTTAACTCAACAAGATACTTTTTTAAACTTGAGTACCACTATTAAAGTCGCTACGCTAGTATCAAATGTACAATTTAAACAGATTGGCTCTAACCGTAGAAAATTGACCATAAACTTTGGAAACCTGGTTGTAAAATTCTTAACGATATATCTCCCATCTTCTTTATTGAGACATATAGGGCAGTACTGCAGTGTCCCGAATTCACCTGAACTACATTTTTGTTTTAAAACGTTGATAGGCGATAGGCCAGTATAGGCGTCCCTTCCACTTCGTTTACGACCACTACGGTCCGTAATTAGTTTCGAGCCGAGTGAACACAGTTATTTTAGTATATCGATATGCAATCCGATACTTGAGCACACTCTAATTAACAAACTGCATCCAACTTCGTGACACTGAATCAATTTCAGAATATTTCACGAATTTGACGGAGTGCATTTTAATTTCTATTATTGACTTCTGCTCCATCAAGCAATCATTTAACACACTTTAACCACAGATTGTTGAAAGCATTGAAAATCGTATAAAATTTAAATCCAAAGTGTATTTCTGATTAAAAAAAAATATTTGATGAACTTCCTTGGAAAAAAGAAAGATGAGGTTATCGCCACTCGTAGAAATGCTGAAGTTCAAATTTTAGAACCGGAAGAGTAATTATTAATTATTAAATGTATTACAGTACTACCTCGACTTTGACAATGGACGGAAAAGCTGATTAAAAGTTTACAGTTACATTATTAGTTACAATGATACTGAATTTGGCAGTGGTTTGAACTTTTAATCAGTTCCTTTGTCAACTGTCATATTTGAAATATGATTATTTAATACATGCAGGTATCGAAATATTAATTATTAATTTAATAAGATAAAGTTGATATCAAATTTATATTTTTCAGTCCTCTCGATTTGGAAAATCCAGATGAAACATGTTGTCATAGAATAACATGTTGTTGTCCCTTTCTGCGTGAAGTAATTGTAACCCAACCAATTTTGAAATGGGCTCAACTACAGATCACGTGGGCAGACTTATTTTATCTCATCACTTGTATAATTATAACAGCAATAATTTATCTGCTTCTCTACTGTTTGATTGGTCCTCCTGTGCTGCCAGGAGGCAGTATATTTGGATTATTCATCATAATTGTATCTTCATATTTTCTTGGATGGGCCTTGGCTTATATCCCCTACTTACAACTACCACCTGTTTTCGGAATGCTCCTAGCTGGGATTATTATTCGTAATACACAGTTATTTAATATTCAGGAAGAACTTGGTTTCAGGGTGACTGCCAAGATTAGGCTTTTTTGCATGGCTTTTATCACTCTTCGAATTGGATTACAACTAACGACGTCTCCCCTGAGAGAACATCCTGTTTTTGTAATGGCTTTAGCTCTGGTTCCTTGCTCGATGGAAATGCTGAGTGTTAGTGTGTGTGCTAAATATTTGCTGGGATATCCTTGGAACTGGGCTTTTCTCACTGGGTAGGTAAATATATTATTCGTTTAAAGAAGGAGTTCAGAATTTTGAAATCCAGCATTGTTAAACAATGTAGAAATTAACATTAGACAAGTCAACTAAAAATACAAAATTTCAGGTTTCGAAACTACAGGAATTCTAATTTAGAAAATTCGGGACTAAATAGCTTTGAAAATTAAAGCACAGCAACAAATATTGTAAGCGTTGGAAATTAATAATTAAACTTAAATAATTTGAAGAATCCAAAATTATACAATTTCGGATTGAAAGTTTTCAAAAATAAAAATGAACAATTACATTATTCGACTTTGAATAATTTCAAATTTAAACATTCAACTTTGTATAGTTTCAACTGGAAAGTTAAAAAATATTTGAATTCAATACTTAGTTAAAATTTTTTTTTTTCATTTCAAGTATTTTTAATTCAATATTTGAAAACTTTACATTATTTTGAATTGGAAGTGTCGAAAATAAAAATCGTAAAACTTCAAATTTCCGCAGTTCAAAAATCGAGGTGAAAATAAAGAATATTCCATTGTCTACCATGCCATAATTTAAAAACTTCCAAATAGTTTTATTAAAATTAAAAACTATAAAAATTTAAGGAAGTAAACCTAGCCACCCTTTCCATTTTCCCTTGGGCTCACCAAAAATGTCTTTTCACGGTCACCGAATGTTGGTGGTCCTAGACACGGGAAAAATTTTAAGCCCTTCAAAGTGAATCCGCAATAACAAACTAACTTGGATTCATTGTATTACGAAATTTAACGATTTTAAATCAAAAGCATCAAATATTTTAAAGAAACTAAATTGAACAATTTTAAATTCAAACTATTCTACAGATGCAAATTTGTTCTTTTCGAAATTGAATGGTACTTAATTTCCAGATTCTTCAATATTAGAAATTTCAAAATATTCGGGATTTCAAAATCAAGCAATTTATGTTAAAGCGTTAATAGTAATAGAATAATTTCATATTGAAAATCCAAAATTTAAAAGAGGAAATGTTCTAAGTGGAGCATATTAAAGTCAAAATTTCCAATTAAATAATATTTAATATATTAGAAAAAAGTGGAAAGTTGAAAAAAAGTAATTTTAACTTTTGTGTTAGCATTAAAAAATTAAGCGATTGGTAAATTGAAGCGCTTAAATGAACAATTTGAATTTTAACATCTCGAAATTAAACAATTTGAAGTTCAATACCTATAAAATTGTTATACATTTTCAAAGTGGAAGATAAAAAAAAATTATACAGTATGAAAATTAAGGATTTCAAGTTCAAAAACTTCAAGTAAAAAAGAGTAATTAAAAAATGTTTACAATTGTAAACCTTGAACATTGCTGATTTGTAATAAAACATTCAAAATAAACCAATTTTAAATTTAGGAATGGAAAAATAAAAAGAATTTAAAAATATTCTTTCAAACTGATCGATCTAAAATTTGAAAACATCCAAGTAGAAGATTAGTCAACGAAACAATTGAAATAGGATCATTTGAAATTTAGCAATTTAAATGAAATTCAAAACTCGAATATTGTACAATTTAAATAGTTATGAAAGACTGAGAAGTTATTAAATTGAAAAACATGGCAACAATAATGTTCGGCACGTAATAAGGTGGCTTGTTTTACAATATTTTTTCCGGATGGAATTCTAATTCCCGCCAAAAGTGGCCCACTCATCAGGAAATTTAACGTGTAAAATGCTGTTTGGATCAGACAATATCTTCTGTTCACTTCTTGGATTTGAAAATTCAAAGAAAATGTCCTATAGGTTTCAAAACTATATCAAATTTTTTGTATGAACAGTTTTGCTAGTAAAGAGCAACACAAAATTATAAGTACAAAAAGTTATTGTTTAATTTCGAATTTTTTTAATGTGCGAAAAACATGTTCTTTAAGATTGAGTTGAATACACACATTCTTTGGAAAATGTTGACTATATCGAACCCAAAGTACCTTGAGCTTGAATTACAGAAACAAATTTTGGAATGTGGAAAGAGTGTATTTAACTCAATCCAAAAGAACATGTTTCTTGCACATTTTCAAAGCATTCTAAATTAAACACAAGCTTTTGTTTGAATTTATAATTTTTTATTTCTGTTTACTAGCAAACAATCTATATACAATTTTCTATAATTTTTGAGATAACAGGAAATTTTCTTTGAATTTTTAAATCCAAAGGGCGAATAGAAGATATTTTACGATCCAAATAAAATTTTACATATTAAATGCCCACATGGGTGAGCTACTTTTGACGGGTATTTACAGATGCAAATTTGTTCTTTTCGAAACTGAACGGTACTTAATTTCCAGATTCTTCAAAATTAGAAATTTCAAAATATTCGGGATTTCAAAATCAAGCAATTTATGTTAAAGCGTTAATAGTAATAGAATAATTTCATATTGAAAATCCAAAATTTTTAGATAACGTATTAATCCGAAAAAATTAATTGAAAAACGAGCCACCCTAGTACGAAATTATCACCAATCTCAGAATCAAGGAATCAGAACTCTACAATTTTAGATTTTAAATAAGTATCCAAATTTTTAAAATTAAACCTTTTTGGTAATTTCTTAAATTTTCAGCACTATAATTGCATGTATGTCTCCAGTAGTAACAGTCAACTGCATACTGGCTTTAGCTGATCAAGGATATGGTGAAGATAAAGGAATGGCTACATTGCTTTGTACAGCATCTTCCATTGATGACGTACACATTGTTGCAATTTATTCCTTTTGTTTTTCTGCTGTTTTTAGCCATGGTTTGTACATATTTTATATTTCGTATTTTTTGGATTTTTGGAGAACATAATTGAATTACAAAATAAGTATAATAATTAAAAATTAAAAGACAAATCAGATAAGATTCTTTGCAAATAAAAACAGAACCAAAAAGAAACCGTGGCAATGAATTTTAAACTCATTTAGTCTTCTCAAGATTTCTTAAGTTGAAGTAGAACCGATAACAGTAGGAATTTAATAATAATCTTTGAAAGTGAATATCCTCTTCTAGACGAACTCAGAACAGAATGGTGGTCTTATATCCCTGGAGGAATAAGAGATTTTATTCTGAGCTTCATCGCAGGGACTTTTTTAGGCACGATCTTCATATTTTTTCCACACCGGAATCACGTACGTAATATCTTATAATGCATGGGGGCTGTGCATAAATTACGTAAAGTTTTTTTACATTCTCATCCTAATGAGAAGGTATTGGTTTTATGTAAAATTTGACTTAGTCGGTTCTCATCAAATCTCCACGTTTTGAGACCCCCTGAGCTAGAAAAAGCGATTTTTACCAAGGTGTCTGTCTGTCTGTAGTCTGTCTGTCTGTAGGCACGATAAATTTCGAAAAAATGATCAGATCTGATTGAGCTTTGGGACATTTTTTTAAGCCCTAAAAGAAAAGAACAAGTTCGTTAGCCAGCTATTTTTGATAAAAACTCAAAAAGTCAGAGTATTTTCAAAATTTTTGAAATTATTTATTTTCAAAACTTCAAAGTTCTACGTACGGCAATTCGCAGTACTCAAAAATCTGAACAATTTATCCTTACGACTTTTTTCAATAAAGAGAAAACTATCAGAGTTATAGTATTTTCAAAATCCAAAAAAAAACTAACGGAAATCAACATTTTAAACCAAACAACGCACGATATAAAAAAAAGTCAAGAAAAGAAAAACTTTGCTTTTTTGCAAGCCCTACAAGATTATCATAACAACTTTACGAATTTTCTTGAGAAATCAAAAATTCAAATTTGGACCCCATGAAACATATAAAAAATAAAATAAAAAATTCCATTTTACGTTCAGACTATGCAAGATACGAAAAAAGATTATTAGATGAAATATATCCTAAAATTAGCAGTTTTTGTTTTAATCGTGAAAAATGACATTACAAAATAAACAAAAAATCAAATTTTTTCATTCTCATCCTAATGAGAAGGTATTGGTTTCATGTAAAAAAATTTCAATATATTTTTCTATGAATAAAACAAATACTGTTTGGCCAAAAACGGAATTTTCGATTTTTTGGTAGCATTTTCATTAAGTTAAACCAAACCTGTTTCTCAAGCAATCAAGCGTTTTTCTTTGGACTTCAAAAAAGTGTGTGGGTATTGTAACGAGAATGTGTTCCTTAAGGCCGATAGGGCCTAAAGTAAATAAACTTTATTATTAATCTAAAATAAAAAAAATTTAACAATCACTTAAAACGTAGAGGTTTTGTCTATTTTATAATATTTGCAAGTAAATTTCTTCTTTTTATCTAAGCCAAGCACGATGTCCGAAAACCGAAAAAAGCAGAGCGCGAGATATAAAAACAGCGCGCCCCAGGCGCGCTCAAACTTGGGAACGCAGCGAGCCGCGCGCAGAGCGCGCGATGAGAATGTGCCCGCGAGGCGGGCAGATTTTTTAAATTTGAAACCACGTAACCCCCTTTGTTATGGTTACGTTTTGTCCCGAATTTATTTAGAGGTCATGCAAAAATAACGTAAGATGATTTCGGGAAAGGGAGGTTGAATAAAATCTTAATGTTTCTTATGAATTAACAAAATAGTTCAACTTTAAACCAAGTAGTTGAATTTTCATTAAAAATCATGATTTTTCAACAAAACATGTAATAGTTGATATTTTAACCAAGAAAGGATTTCAATTTTACATAAAAAACAGTTGAATTCAACCATAAAAGAAGATTTTTCAAGAAAACATTAGAATCTTTAAACAAAACAGATTCATTTTCAATCAAACAGTTGCATTTTTAACCAAAAAAGAGGACATTTCTATCAAAGAAAATAAATTTAAAAATCATTTTTATTTAAAAAAAAAACGAATGTTCTATAGAAAATTTAAACTTTCTAGCAAGTAGTTGAATTTTCTATCAAATTATTGAATTTTTCAAGCCAAAAAGGCGAATTTTTGAACAAAAAAATTGAATTTCCAACCTAAAAATATGAATTTTCAACCAATAATTAAATTTTAACGAACAAAAAAAACGAATTTTCAACAAAGTAATTCAATATTTAACCAAAAAGATGAATTTTTAAATAAAATTATGAATCTTCAACCAAAAGATGAATTTTTGAGAAAGTAGTTTATCTTTCAACCAAAGAGTGGAATTTTTAACCTAGAAAGATGAATTTTCAATCAAAAATGTAACAGTTGATATTTCAACCTCAATTAAAACAGATTAATTGTCAACCAGAAGGTTGCATTTTTAACCAAAGAACTTGATTTTCTACCAAAAAAGACAAATTTTCAAGAAAATACATAAACTTTTAACCAAATAGTTAAATTTTTAACCAATAAGATTATTTTCATACCAAAAAAGACAAATTTTTAACAAAATAAATTTATTTTCAACCAAAAAAACAACCAAATCTCCCTGGAATATCGAGGGCGCAAGTTCTCATGCTCCGCTCCCAAGCCATGATGTGATCGCAGTCTCAAGGGCTGAGTGGTACCAGGTTAAACAAATCCTTGAACACCCCGGGGGGCCCCCCCCCCCCTCGCGGCGGAAACGGCGGACTCACAAAGAACACAAAGGTCAAAATCCTTAGTATGTAGATCCTCCCCCTGCGAGCAGGGCTCTGCAGGGGGTGTTCTTCATTTCCCTAGCTACTCATGGGACCGTCATGGTCGACAAAAGGAAAACAACCAAAAATAACGAGGGCTCCAAACCGGGGCCTTATCTTACTCCCACCAAAGGGGGACGGCTCCATAAGTTCCATCCTACCAGAAGTAGAATAGCCCGCATATCGCGGATCTCAAACAGCAGCCAAAGCTCCTCGCAAGGGGCCTCAGATAACGCAACATCATCTGAAGCGACTCCTCCTGCTGGTCCTACAGGCAAAAGGAGATGCCCGGAATTAGTCTATCAATAGCTGAGACGAGAATCTTGATGATGCAGATGATACGTGGGACGTATAGAGCAACGTGGGGTGTTTGCACACCCCACTCTGTTTTTTGCGTTTAAATTTTTAATGGCGCATTTCCGGATTTCGAGAAATACTTGGATTCAATCCCAAATATACCTAGAATCAAAAAAAAAAGAAGCAAAAAAAAAAAAATAAAAAAAAAATAAAAGCGTCAGGGGCTGAAGTGATACTGAAAAAGAAGGTACTAAAAACAGGAGGGAAATTCTCGATTTGACTCTATGCTCGGAAAAACTGATGAGCAAGATAGTGGAAACTCTCATACGAGGAGTCCCTCTCGGACAGACTTTGGGACTCATACAAAGAGGAACACAAAGGCAGGCTCGTGGAATTCCCCAGAAGCTACGGTACCGTAGATGAGTTCGAGCACGCTGCGGATTTTCTGCGATGGGCTCTGATTACATCATATGAGAACAACTGCCCTAAAAGTACAATAAAATCTAACCAAGGAGTAAAATAGTGGAACACCCACCTGGAGAAACTCCGTAAAAAGGCTAAAACGTTATACAACACGGTAAATAGAACTAAATTGCCTTCAGACTTTTACATCTACAAAACGGCTCAGTATGAATAAAATAAAAACATAAGAGCCTACAAACAGGAAGATTGAAGGGGCTTCTGCGAGGAATCTAAGAACATTCCGGATACAGCGAGGCTCCACAAGATCCTGGCAAAAAATCAGGAGGCTCGCCTCTGGCTCATAAGGCTCGATGATGGCGAGTTTTCCGAAAAGGAAAAAGAAACACTGAATCACCTGATGGAAGTCCACTTCCCAGGTTTTCAGCGAACTCAAACCGACAGAGAGGAGGAAGGCTGGGGCCAGGAAAAGGCCGACTGGAATTTCGCCGTCGAGGTCGTTGATATCAAGAAGGTGGAATAGGCCATCGGCTCCTACTGCCCATTTAAATTACCGGGGCTACTACACAATGCTCTTACAAAAGAGTATGGATTTTGTCGTCCCCCCACTGACGGAACTATTGAAGGCAAGCATTACCGTTAAACATGTGCAATCGTCATGGAAGGACAGCATAGTGGCCTTCATTCCCAAACCTGGGAATCAGGGCTACACTGCTGCTAAAGATTTCCGGCCGATTAGTTTAACGTCCTTCATTCTGAAGACGCTAGAGAAACTGGTGGAGAGATCTATCAGGGATTAGGTGCTTTTAGCACTGTAGAAACTCTGTGCTGCTCTGTAAAATCTGCACTCCATGCATTTGGAGACCCAATGCAGAAAGTTTGTCACGACTTTTTGTATGTGCAGAAGAGCCTTTGTTTTAACGTGGGGTTTAGGGCCTAAATGCTTGCATAGCTCTATTACGCTGTCCTTAAACCTAGGAGCCTTTACGCGACCGTGGTCTGGCGGTCACGGGTCAAATTCGAAACGATGCAGGAGAGGCTGCGACGATTACAAACGCTAGAGCTTAGGGGCGCGACGGTAGAAATGAGGATTACGCCCACTGCGGCGATAGCATGCATTCTATATGAAGAGCTTCTACACGTTGCAATAACCGTCGGGGCGGCTCACGCGATGGGCCGCATGGCAAGAGCAAGTAGATGGACTTGGGGGGCTAAATACACTAGTCTCCCAAGTG
Source organism: Andricus curvator (assembly GCA_932195095.1). NCBI lineage: Eukaryota > Metazoa > Arthropoda > Insecta > Hymenoptera > Cynipidae > Andricus > Andricus curvator. Next base: position 110,812 of record CAKNYM010052130.1, on the reverse strand, counting down.
ATATCAGTAAACTTCCAATTCTAGAAATGTGGCAAGACAGAACAACAAAACGTTTCAACTTCACTAAGACTTTCCGTGTCACACAGGGATTAAGGGCAACGAAAGAGCGGACCAGTTGGCGAAAAGGGGGTAAGCAATTGAACACGTAGGCCCGGATCAGTGCTAGGACTAGCGTCTTGATGCACCGGAATAGCTATCAAAACCTGGTTCCGGACGAAGCATCGGGAAAACTGAGAACAAACCCAGGTTTGCCGACAGAAAAAAACCCATCCTCGGCTATACGTACGGAATGGACAGAGCCAGGGAAATCCAGTGATTATCCAAGAAAGACCTAATGACAGTGGTTGAGATAGATGCTCACAGGACATAACCATTTAAATTATCACATCCACAAAATGGGGTGCAAGAAATATGGCAGGGGTGATAAAACATTCATGCATGTCTTATGCAATAAACCTTCAAAGTAGAGTCACAGAAATAAATATGTAAATAGATGCTAAGAAACAAAACTTTAAATTAACAAATTAACTTTCATTTTGAGGAAAAACTTTTACAACCAATACATGTTGATCGTTCAATAGTAGCACGAAGACTGATCCAGACAGCCCACTCAAGCGCGTCTCGTTACCCCCTTCATTTTCCTCGCGCGCTTTCCGCTTTTCCTCCCCACTCTCGCATACTCTTCTTCACCTCTTTGTTTAAATAATTTGCGTCTCGCTCGCGCTTGTACAAATATTGATATTGTTTCACTCACACATTTTATTTATGAGTTTTCGCAACTCTCTTACGACTCGAGGCTTCTTAGCTTCGCCCGCAGCCTAAAGACCACAGGAAAACCAAAGGCTTTCCCGTGCTGGTTTAGACCCTCATATCTTGAAGAATTTCTCCCTGGCGGGGTCAATCTCGGCCACAGGTCGGTGCTGACACTTTCCTATACACGAATGGCTTCAAGGCCACGGTTCCTCTTTTCAGATTTCCCGCGCTCATAGGGTTCAACCGATAACCTCGAGCGTTCAAAAGTCATACAATTCACGAACATTGATTGACGTTTTACAGCTTTTTCTGAATTGTAAATACCTATTTATACAGATTCTGTCACATTTAATACGTAGACATTATGACATCGCATGTCAATTGTAATTTTTCAAATTAATTTTATCTATTTTGACAAGATTTTCTTTTGTGTTCGCTTTTAACAATATTAGAGGGCTCAAGGTTAGATTTGATATGACGCGTGACCTTGGAAAGCTTGCTCGCCCGTTCGATCGATACCTTATTAATTTCGCAAATAGCATTTTTTCAACTAAACTATTTTAACTTATATCTAATTGGTATCTGTTCATTTCAAAATCCTTGGGGCCAATTTCATGGAATCCGAGGAAAATATAACGCGATCAGTGGTTAAAATGTTAAGGGTGAGGCACAATAGGCTTTATAGCTTGAACGCCAGGCGGGGTCCTAATCCGCCTATAACCTACACTAACATGGGGGGAAGGGGTTCAGAGGAAATCTCACATTATCTTACATGAGGAAGTGTGTGGGGGGGGGGGTGAAAATTTCAGAAAAACACCTTACGTTAATTTTTGGGTGACCCCTTCTTTGTTTATTCATTTCTTATTATTGCCTCGATTTATGATTATTACATTTAACATTTATACTAATATTACTAGGTACTATACTATATTATTAGATAAATTAAAAGTTATACTGTTACAATTATCAATAAAGTAACACACAATTTATTTATATTTAATGTGATAGGTACTACAGTAAGCACTAGATTCCGCTGACGAACAGCTGTTTATAATAAAGTTTGTTTAACTTTTGTTTTCTTAATGATACTCAGACTGAAAAATATCTTACGTAAGAAATGGTTCTGAGCACGTACCCCCTCCCCCATGCAAGACAGCATAGAAAAATGGTTGACCTATTCCCCCCAAAGGCTTTACTTAATTTATGCACGGCTCCATAATGTAATGATTTTATAAAAAAAGTTTCTCAGATTTAAGATTGTTTAAATTTCATACAGAAAGTTCAATATTGGACATTAGTATATATACCTGCCTGTAGGGATTTTTGAAGCCAAGATTCCTGTCAACGACTTTTACTGATGTATTGAAACTTTGATGGTTTATTTCCGTGCTAAATTTAAAATAGTCAAAAGAATGCAGAAAAGCTAGACTTTTCATTTTCATTCTTCTAACTATTTGAAATCAAATACGGACAAAACCCCGTTTAGCATGAAACGGAATCATCGAAGCTTCCCTGTGCCGATAAATGTTAGTAACAGAAATCTCGAATTTTTTTCAGAAATATGCACTCCATTTTAGACTAGTTTCTTTAGCTGTGGCTTCTCTTATGCTTGCCTTAGTAGTATCAAAAATCTCCGTTACTGGTGGAGGATTTTTTGCATCAGTAATTATGTCTTTTGTCGCATCCTCAGGATGGCGAATTTTATCAGCACCATTCGACGTAAGTACTCTATATTTTATCTTCGCCTGACGTCAAATATTTACGACCATACAAGCAAGATATTAAGTCTTTAAATAAAAATGCGTGTTCAAAATTTTAAGGATATTGACACTAAGGAGACTTCTAATTTTTATAAAGTCTGATGTATATTTTTGTACTTTTTACGAATCGGATCCAATCTTTCTACTTTTAGAATTTGTATAAATTATAAAATAATGGGAATTTATTTGAATATTTACTCTTGTGCAGCTAACGCCATTTAGAAAAGCTGGATACATAATATGGCATTTCATGCAACCAGTATTGGTAGGAGTGATTGGAGCAGATATTGATTTTCACGACTGGTCTTTTGATAGATTTGGTCCTCATTTAACCTGCATTTTAATAGGACTAATAGTTAGTATATCAATAAACTATTGTTTTTTTGTTTAAATTACGACATTTCACGAAGAAGAAAAAATATAATAAATAAATAATAACAGGGTTGCTACAGGTCAGGGAATCCTGAAAAGTCAGGGTATGTCAGGGAATATAAAAGTGGTCAGAGCGAAAGTCAGGGAATAATTAAATATATTTTTTATAAAGTCAGGGAATGTCAGGGAAAACCTGAAAAATTCAGGGAATTTTCGATAAACTGAATTTGAAGTTAATTTAATTATTTTGTTAAAAATTCAACGATTCTATAAAAATTCATTCTTTTTTGTTGAAAATACAACTGTTTCGTTGGAAATTCATCTATTTTGTTAAAAAATGCAACTACACAGAGAAAATTTTGACTGTAAAATTTCATATCATAATATTTATTTTTGCAATAAGACAATAGCAAGCCAGGATATAGCGTCACTATTTCAAGAATTACTTTTGTGAATATTAAACTGTGAAGTTACTAAGTTTATTGGAATATAATAATAAATGATTAAATAATTGTACTTATACCAAAAGAAAGTTTCTATAATCCCTAGAAAAGACTTTGAAGTTTATAATACACAATAGGAAAGTCATCCTTCCTTTGTTCCTTCTACGAATTTCTAATTTTTCTTATAGAAAAAAGGAAAAAATGCCATGGTCGGAAGAGCAAAATAAAAATAAATTCGAATTCACTGTTCTATTCCCGCGCTGGCGGGAATAGAACATGGGTCATCGGGGCAGCAGAACGGAGACTTTTTTTGTGATAAAACAAATTATGAGATTTAGGATTTTGATTATCCTCATGAACCTCGGCGCTCATGACTTCATTCGGCACTGAATTTCCTATTTTAAATTGGAATTTTCGCAAAGCACTACATTCAAGTTTTTTCCTCTCACTGCACCACCCTATTAAGAATGGTAATTTTTCCAACCTATTTTGCAACTTACGTTATTTAAACTGCTAGTTATTGAAACTACGGTTTTATTATTTAATTTTTGAATATCATTTTTTCTAACTTCAATTTGCTATCGAAAATATTAGTCTTTCCAACTCTAAATGGCAATCATTAAGCTTGGAGTATATTTATAATTGATATTTCAAAAGTATTTCTTCATATCGCTGTGGCAATTAATACTATTTTCTTGACTATATCCCAGATTGCCATTGAACTCTTGTAAAAATAAATATTATAATGCCAAATTTTACAACCAATGGTTTCTCCGTATACATTAGGGTGGTTCTTATTTATACTTGGTGGATATTTTTTTCGAATTTCTCTGCTCTCACCCCCCAGTTTTGTTCGAATGCCCAAAAAAAATCTCCTCCAAATTTGAGCAACATTGGTTAATATTTAGGAGTGTCGCAAAGAACATGAAGTTTCCCATTGATTTAATATGGGAAAAAGTCAAGTTTTTGTAAATCTAATATTTAAACGCGATAATATGTTACAAATAATTCCGTGCTTCAGTATATTGTTCAGGATTCGTCAGAGAATGATAATCAATCATAAATTTTAAGGCTGAATAATTTTAAGCCACTCTTATGGGTCCCCAAAGAAAACCCCATAAGTGACAAATTTGAATTTTACGGAATATTGCGGTTTATTGACGCTTTTTAACGTTTTTTAGAAATAACTAATCATCAATCGGTAATTTAAGAATACCCAGTCATTTTTTAATTAATATTCAATCGTTTAAACAATTTTAATTTGTTTAAATATTTGTTTTTTTCAGTTAACTCGCGAAATGAATGTATTTTCTAGACTTTATGAGTTATTGAATCAATAATAACAACAAAATAATTTGTTTGAATAATTTCACAATTATTTAAATAATATGTATTTGTTCAAGCATATATTTTACCTAAAAAAAAGCAGGAGAAACATTTTATCTCACTAAATTTTCGACAAATTTTAATATTTGTAAGTACTAATTTGTTTATTATGAATACTCGTAGATTTTTAAACAAATTGAATTTTTTTAAACATCCACAAGTATTCATAATAAACAAATTATTACTTAAAAATATTAAAATTTGTTGAAAATTAGTGATATAAAATGTTCCTCCTGCTTTTTGTTAGGTAAAATATATGCTTGAATAAATACGTATGATTTGAATAATTGTAAAATTATTTAAACAAATTATCTTATTGTTATTATTGATTAAATAACTCATAAAGTCTACAAAATACGTTCATTTCGCGAGTTAACTGAAAAAAACAAATATTGGAACAAATTAAAAATGTTTAAACAATTGAATATTAGTTAAAAAATGACTGGGTATTCCTAAATTACCGATTAATGATTATTTATTTATTTTTTAACTTTTAAAAGCGTCAATAAACCGCAATATTAAGTAAAATTCAAATTTGTCACTTATGGGGTTTTCTTTGGGGGCCCATAAGAGTGGCTTAAAATTATTCGAACTCAAAATTTATGATTGATTTTTATTTTCTGAGGAATTCTGAACAATGTACTGAAAAACCGAATTATTTGTAACATATTATCGCGTTTGAATATTAGATTTACAAAAAGTTGACTTTTTCCCATGTTAAATCAATGGGAAACTTCATGGTCTTTGCGGCACCCCTACATATTAACCGATTTTGCTCTAATTTGGAGGAGATATTTTTTTTGGGCATTCGAACAAAACTGGGGGGGGGGGGTGAGAGCAGAGAAATTCGAAAAGTGAAAAATAAGGACCACCCTAGTGTACATATTCAGAAAAAAATTACTTTTTTCTAAAAAAATTCTTATTTTCGTTTTAAAAATTCAACTGTTTTGTAGAAAATTTGTTTCTGTCACGAAAGTTCAACATTTTGGATTAAATTTGTTTACATTTTTGACTGAAAAGTCTTTCCTACTGGAAAATGCCAAACTTTGTAAAAAATGCGTCTTTTTAGTTTAAAACTTCATCTCTTACCGTAGAAGCTTTGTCTTTTTATAGTAAAAATTTGACTGTTTAGTTGATAATTAATCTGTTTCGGTTGAGGATTCAAATATTTTGTTGTAAATTCCTCTTTTTTTGTTGAAAATTCAACTACTTACTTGATAGTGGAACTATTTTGTTAAATTTTGTTTATTTGTTAATGATTCATCATTTTATTGAAAAATCTTCCTTTTTTGTTGAAAATTTAACTGTCTTGTGAAAAAATTATTCTTCCTGGTGACAATTCTTCTTTTTGGTTGAAAATATGAATATTTGATTGAAAGTTCTTTTTTTGGTTGAAGATTCATTATTTTAGTTCGAAATTCAGTTCTTTAGATGAAAATTCAACTATTTTGTTATGAGCTTATTTTTCTTTATCCCAAATTTATTTTCTCATCTGAAAATTTAACTCAAATTTAATTGAGGTCAAAATGTATCATTTTTAGTTGAAAATTAATTTATTTTGTTGAAACTTCGTCTTTTTTGGGTTGAAAATTCAATTACTTTGGTAGAAAATTCCACTTTTTTGTGAAAAACTTATTTCTTAACTTTAAAATTCAACAATTTTATTGAAAATTAACATTTTTGTTAAAAATTCATATTTTGGGGTTAAAAGTTCAACATTTTGGGTGAAACTTTTTTTCTGTATTGACTAAGAAATGTTTCTGGGTTGAAAATTTAATTCTTTTGTTGAAAATTCTTCTTTTTGGTTTGAAAATTAAACTGTTTTGTTTGAGGACAGCTATACATTTTTTTTATATAAAAAGCAGGGATATGTGGAAAGCAACTGGTAACCCGTTTCTCCAAAGGGAAATCTGGTACACCGGCGACTTCAAAGGAGAAATGTATACTGATATATTTCTTTTTTATATAGTTTTTTTAGTTTTGAATTGAGACTAGTTTGTTGAAACTTCGTATTAATTGGTTTAATTTAACTGTTTTTGATTGAAAATAATATCTTTTTTGGTGAAAATATCAACTATTATACTTTTCATTGAGAATCCATTTTTTTGTTTTTGTTGAAAAGCCATATTTTTGGTTGAAAATTTAACTATTTTGTTGAAAAATTCATTTTTTTATTGCAAATTTAACTATTTTGTTGAAAAATTCATTTTTTTATTCAAAGTTAATGTTTTTATCTGAAAATCTAATTGTTTCAATTTTTGTTGAAAATTTACCTTTCAGAGATGAAAACTCAACTATTAGGTTGAAAATTCATGTATATGGTTAAAAATTCGTCTTGTTTGGTAGAAAATTAATCTTCTTGGTTGAAAAATGTATCTCTTCATGGATTACCCCTTTTATAAAATTATGTTTGACTGTTGTCACTAAAAGCCTTCAAGATAAATTTTAAAACAAACATTTCTTTTTTATTAAAAATATTGATCTCCATGTGTACGGTTGTTTTCATAACTGAAAGAAAATTTTATAACGGTCAGAGAAACGTCAAGGAAAGTCAGGGAATTTCGAAATTGGGATTTTGTAGCAACCTTGAGTAAACAGTATAACAATTGATCATATGTCAATTTTATAATGAATATAAAGATTCGGAGCATTTTTGTCATCTTTTCAACAATACGGACACCATTCAGCTACAAAGAACGAATTTTCATCGCACTTTCTTGGCTGCCAAAAGGAACTCTTCAAGTAGATAAACTTTAATTTAAAATAATTTTCATCGAATTAAATTTGACCTCAACTTGAACTTGCCTGTTTATCTTACAATTTATTTTCCCTAATTTTTAATAAATTTTAATTACTACACTGTTAGAAAAATCTGTACTATATTTGGTATACATGTAATGGAGGCAAGAATGCATAACATGAAATTAAATTCAGTATACCAGCGTACAGTAAATTTAGTATATTCATACTGAATTTAGTATACCCGTACATGAAATTTAGTATACGCGTGTACTAAATTTAGCATAAATATACTAAATTTACTGTACGCTGGTATACTAAATTTAATTTCATGCTGTGCATTCTTGCTTCCATTACATGCATACTAAATTTAGTACAGATTTTTCTAACAGTGTAGGCCTCAATGAATTAATAACAACATTACTTTAAAATATGTTTAAATTGAACTTATTAAATCAAGTGAAGTAAATTACTTGATAAATTTAAAAAACTATTATGTTGATATAAAATTAGACAAGAATTTGTTGATAGAAAATAATAAAAAAGGTGAAAACCCGAGTGGAAAACAATGTTATGTAATATTTTAAGCCTCGCTAATACGTAATATCATAAAATATTTCAATAGTACTTTCGAATGGTTAATTTTGTCAATAGTAATTGAATACGTTACTGAAAATAGTTTTAAAATATTATGTATAATATTTCCATTAGGCAGCTCTGGCACCACTGGCATTGGAACAAGCGAGGATTACTGAAAATACGACTGATGTAGAAATAGCAATTGACGTTGTTCGGTTATCAGTAGTAGCAATCGTTTTTCTAGCACCCCTTGGAGCCATTATTATGATGGTTGGTGGACCCATGCTACTAAACCAGATTACTGCTGAAGAACAAGAGAGCAAGCGAAGATTAAGTTATCTCAGAATAGTCAGTCTTCAGCCAGTCATTAAACGAAAAAGCCGCGAACATTCAACCAGTTCATCATAAAAATAAAATCACCCACAATCAAACCACCAACAATATCTTTTAATCATCATTATAAGGGTGAAAGTAAAAACATCAACAATATCCTGTCCCGAGAAAACTATTGGCTTCCATTCATGTAATTTTTGTATGAATTATAGGAAGTGCTAGTGAGTGACTTATTCTATAATAACTTGTGGATTAATTATTAAAAATTTACATGGTAAGAAAGAAAAATCATTAAAATATGCGAAAATATCACCCGCTCACACGTCTCTGATTATACATTTTTGCGAAGTAGAATGCGTTTTTTTCCTTATTTATATTGCAAATTTAAAAATTGTTTGTTGGGTATAATATGTTTCCATAATAGAATACACAATTTATTTATTATATTTCATTAATTAATTTATTTATATTATTTATAATAAGTTTAATACTTTTAACTGTAGTACATCCATTGGCTTTTGAATAACTACAAAACTGAATATCGCCCGGTCACACGCCAGTTTTAAAGATATTTTTAACGAAAAAGGTCTATTTTTCCATTTTTATTTAGTGACAAATGAACATACTCAAAAGTTCTTCTCAAAATAAAAACTTTATCTATCTAATATTTGCTTTAACGAAAGTGAATACGATAATTACATCGTTTTAGACCGGTAATTTAATCGTTGTCACCCGGTCACACGTATTTTCGCATTGAGGAAGACCATTCACCAGGTGAATTCACAATAACAATTTTTTTTATCATAGACGTCTAATCGTCACGAATAGAGAGTTTTCATAATAATATTTCGAAAATTTTTTGATATGACATTCTTGTATTTATTTATATTTAGTTTATTGAATTAGAAATAATAGCTCAATTCAATCCAAATATAATACATTTCAATCACATTACAAAAATTAATTTAAAATCAAAGTACCCTTCTTGATGTCGATTATCACTAATTTCATCATAACTAATGTTAGGACTATTGGGAAAAGAATGTTTCACTTGAATACGAAATAACTTTTCCAAAAAATGTTACAAAGCGCATTGTGTTGATATTTTATTTTCACCCATAAATGTAATTATTGTCTATCCAAATAATATATAACACTTATTTTTTATAAATCTATTTTGTTTTCTGAAAAGTGTGAAGATGTTTAAATTTAATATTAATAAATAAAGCAAATATTTTAAATAAAGAAAGCTGATGTGAATTAAATGCAGAGAAAGTTTATTTAAGGCCCACCAGAGTGTAAATACTGATTTAATACTTTTTGACTCTAAAATCTCGTTTCCGCATAACTGAAGTTTCCTAAAATGCGCCGTTGTTTGAGACCGAGACAATAATTATTGGTAAACTGAAACTGGGGCGCATTACCGACAGTGGTACACTGCATCTTGTCCATTGTTTGTAAACTCAATTGAGAGTCGAGCAACCGAAGAAGATAAGACAGAATTGGATGCTTTCTACACAACGTGTTCAAAACTTCTTTCATACTTCATTTATTATATAAAGGCCACCATAACTCTGCTTATTTTAACTATATTTTCCAATCCCATATTTTATAAATATTAAAAGTCAAGCCATAGATTTTTTTCATATTGAGTTACTTTATAGCATTTTAGGTACTTAATATAGGTAGGTCTCAAATGATCTTGCAAAATTATCTATATTTCAAGGGGTCGTCCAGATATTATGCAACGATTTTAGGGGAGAAGGATGGTTCAAAAGGAGCTGTTATGCTCCAATTACGATGGCGAGAAAAGATTCGAGAAATGTTAAGTAACATTTTTTTAATGTAATAATTTGTTGAAAAATAATATAATAATATAAGAGGGTAGGGAGGAGTGTAAAAATATATTTTTTAAATCTGTTTTTTAGGAATGTGTAAAAGTTGAGGAATTCTACAAGGATGACCCGTAATTTGAAACAAAAATTTAGATACCACTTTTGGCCATCACAGAGAGGTTGAATGTTTTTAAAGTTTGAAATAATAAATATTTTTATATGCGTTAAAAAACTGTTGCTAATTTTTTATGTGTACAGTTTTTGATAACAAATATTCATATAAAATTATATTTGAGAAGAAATAATTTTATATCAAATTATAATTTTTTGAAATGCCAACAGAAATTACGTTTTGTTGGCATTTGGTTAATGGCATACTTGTAAGTTCCTGTAAAAAAAAAAGCGAGAAAAGAAATGTGTAGGACATTTGTTTTATTTGAAATGAGAGTACCATTAACTGAATCTAAGAAAATCAATAGTTTTGTTGATATTTAAGAAAATTCGAACTTGATCAAAAAGGTTCTTTATAAAATATGAATTTGTATAATTTGCTATCGAAAATTGTACACATCCAAAATTGGCAGTAATGTTTGAACACATAGAAAAAGTTGTATTTATAGTGAAGAAATAAGACCTGTGAAAGTTACGTAATAATAGGGGGGCGTTTCAAGATGGAGGGAGGGGGTAAAATCATCCAAAAAAACGTTACGTAATATATGGAGGACCCATGAAAGTTATTACCAATTTAAAATGTTAGATACTTTAGTCAAAATTTATTAACTCGGTAGCTACTTCAGTCTAAAAAATGTATTCATACAAACTTGCTAAAAAATATTTCAATTTTAAGAAATTTTTAAACAGTTAGGAAAATGGCTATATTGTTAATAAGATATCATTTGACAAACACATGAAAAAAAAACATTTCATCGCAAAAAGTTTCAGAAGCTCTCAATTGTTATTATTAGAAAAATATTATAAACACATTCAAAAATCACGTAGTATCCCTTGGGAAGACATAATTTGCCGACTAATCATGTAGTAGATAGATAAGTAGAAATATTCTTTCGAGGCTCATTTTTAATTGACTTATAATATTTGTTTATATTATTTATTATTAATAATTTAACTAATTATTGTTGATCTAAAATTAGTTTTACATTTCTGATCCTTTTTGCGTTACAAAGAAAAACGACTCAAATTATTGATAGCGAAGAAAACGCTTATTCTTCATGAAAGATAAATTTGTTAAATTTTAGATAATAATAATACTAGTTAATAATAATTTAATTGCTGATAAATTGTCCTCATAGGATACTAATACTATACTATTAACCTCTCTACCACAAGATTAAGCAAAAAAATCCCAAGGATCAGTGCCTGATTTTTAAATACTTTTTTCATAATATAAGTTAATAACAATAACAATTGAGAGTTTTTTACATACTTCCCTGATGAAATATTACTATTAACGTATCTGTTAATTTTATTAGAGAAAAAATGCCTGATTTTTTAATTTGTTTATAATATTTGTTATTAATTATGACTGTTGAGAGTTTCTGGCATGTTTTCATGGTGGAATATTACTATTTACGTGACCACCACATGATTTCTTATTAACAATATGGCGATTATCCGAATGCACGACCGCTAAAAAAAATCGATGATATCCGTCAGATTAAAAAGCTAAAATAAAAAATTGTTTTGCTTCCTCAAAGTTCATGCAAGAATAGAGAAGGCTCCTCGATTGGAGACATTTTGATTAATCCATTTGTATTTTTTTGTTTTGACTTCTTCTATGAGGAAGCAAATACATTTGCTATAATTAATCATATAATGAGTAAGCAAAGTACTCATCCAAATGAGCACCATAAAATTCTAAATACAAACTGGAAACACCCGAGAACGAATTTACAGCTAGTTTCAATAAACAACTGAAAACTTGCAATTAAACTAAGTAAAAAAAAGTTTAATTGAATATTTTCTGTGTATTAGAACATTTTTTCTTAGCGTCAACAGCTCCCGAGTTAAAAAATCTTGAAAAAGTGTCAACAATTTTCAATTTTTATTAACTTTAAAAATACTCGTAAATACCATATTTTCAAAAATCGTGTAGCACCTATATTTAGTACCCTAACCACTATAAAATAACCAAATAGAGAGAAGTCGATGATTTGACTTTGTCACTTCAAATGGAATGCCCCAGCCCAGCTATTTTCATCATTATTTTATCATTTTCTTTATATCTAAAGTATAACAATCCTAATTTATATATTATTTATCAGGGATGAAATTCACAATATCATTACAACAATTAACATTGGTGTCGATAACAAAATATTTCAATACCTCCATCATAAAAATCGAACTCTGATGAAATTTGCTAATAAATTCTCAGGCAGAAAAAAACCACGAATATGGTTATTAAACACGGGATTATTCACGACATTTGCGTCCTTTTTGTGTGTAAAATATCACGTAAGCGCTCTCTGATCGACTATCAGGCCCTGATATAAATCCGATCAGCCGCAGACACGATCAAACCGCCCCCCGCCCCCACCGTTTCCGTCCCGTCATGCTCAATACGCTAGATTTAACAATTTACCTGCAATACCTCCATCATATACGTGCTTTATATAGATATCTTCACATGCATATAGATATATGCATAAGAATGCGAAAATACCTTTCAATATGCTTTTCTCCGACCTTCGCGATAAACCCCACCCACCGCCATCGACTCTCGATGCTCATATTTTTTCGCAATTTTATGGGAAATATGGACCCGATTGATTTTTTAACTCATACTCTAAATTTATTAGAAGATATTGGTTGTGAATTTTAATAGATTTGAATTTGAATCGTTATTTTCAGCGAACAAATAAAATAAATTCTGTTCTGGGAAAGAAAGTCTTGTTTTACGACAAGAAATTGGCTTAATTTAAGGTGTAACAAACTTAAACTGTAACAAAATTACAATTTAAATCTCAGGAATAACTTCTGTTTATGGATCGTTGCTAACCAGTTGACAAATTTGGACTATGATTTTTTGTAAAAAAGGAACTTTAAAAAACCAACTGTATTTTTGGTCATTATATCACATCCAAAATAGAACAAAAATACCAATTTCACAGATCAAGAAACACATTAGTAGTGTAGATTTTTATAATGAAAATTATGTAGGTACATCTGTGTTTCCTGTTAATGCGAGCAGATTTAAAATAAATTTTCTTGTCGAGAATTAACTAGTTTTGATTTTAAAATAATGTTTTGTAATTCATTTTCACACGAAGGTATCTTTAGGAGATTACATAATCGATTACTTTCATTCAAAACTATTAAATTAAAAATTGGAAACTCATTACCATAACCTATATAACAAAAAATTACAGCAGAGGTACCGAGTGTGACCGAGAGGATCATCAAATTTCGAAATTATTGAAAAATCTGTGTTTCCTGTTAATGCGAGCAGATTCGAAGTAAATTTTTTTGTCGAGAATTAACTACTTTTGATTTTAAAATAATGTTTCGTAATTCATTTCCACACCAAGGTATTTTTAGGAGATTATATAATGCATTACTTTTATTCAAAACTATTAAATTAAAAATTCGAAACTCATTAACATAACCTATATAAAAAAAATTACCTCAGAGGTACGGAGTGTGACCGAGAGGATCATAAAATTTCGAAATTATTAAAAAAATATTTAGAGTGGACGTACAAATCTTGAAAAATAGTGCACATTTTTTCGTGCTTCGTTTGAAAGTGTATCCACATTTTCAACTTTCTTCTGAATTTATTAGAAATCATTGAAAAAGTTTTACCGCATTCGGTAACTCGAAAGTCACACAATGCACATTTTGCACAATTTTCTTAATCTTACAAGCAATTAACATTCTTGTGTTTATGCGAATACTTATACAGGAATACTATTTTTTTCTTCTTCTTAGATTTTTTAAAATGATCTTTCTCGAGTTCTGTCCTACAATATTAGTGTAACCGAGTGTAAACAAAACTACAAGTACAGACTTCTAAGCATAATTAAGCACATTTAGAACTAAAATATTTATTTCTATTTATAATTTTTAGATTCTTCAACTTTATACAAATAATTTGTGTAAGCATTATTCATTCACAAAACTTGGTTGTCATAAAATTATCAATTTTTGTGTTCGAATTCGGATTTGGGGACATGTTACCGAGAAGAAATTTGAGCTATATTCAAGTCTCCAATTTCTAAACAAAAGCAACTAAAATGTTGAAACTTTGTTAAAAATCACTGCGATGTAAGTACTCAATCCTAGTATTATTCAGGAAAATCTAATAAATCATGGTAATGGATAAAACGGCCGGGATATTAGAATGAATTTTTGAATGAATTAAAATTTGTGAATTTAAAAATTTTTTAAATTCAACTTTAATTTTTTTCCTTTACGAAATGTATAGACCCTAATTTTGCACGTTTTGACACAGCATTTGTAATTTGTTAGAAAAAATATATATTATTATATATAACTAATAAGCTTGGAATAATATGCATAGAAAACAATGATAATCCCCCCACCCCCCATCGTTAAGATTGTTATTTATTTATCTCGGAACCCGAGAATATTTTTTTTTATTTTCGAGCAGCCACCTAGAAAATCCTTCTCGAGAACATGAAGATTCAATTAATTGCACCATGCTTTGTCGCGGTTCTCGAGTTTCGGGTTGAAATTATGCTGACACACAGCTACGGAACAAAAATATGAAGGCAGCAACCTCAATCTCGAAAAAGGCTCTGTGTCATGTTCTTACAACATTATTAGAAGACAATGAGCTGCTGTACGTACTCCAGAAAATAACAAAGAAGATTGTACCACGAAGGTGTTGAAAAAGAAGCCCTGAATTTTCTTTCCTTTTTTCATTTTTAGAAATATATTTTCTGCAGTTCTATTTTGTACAATAATTATGACCAAATCCATTTCAAATCATACAGGCAGAAAAACTTCAAATCACAGAAACATTCGCCTCTTAAATATATTGCTTTTCAAAGGAAATAGGACGACGCATATTTTACTGTTTTGAAAAAAAAAAATAATTTTCGCGAAGTTACGGTCATACCACGCTGAAAAAAACCAGTTCTCGTGCGATCACTGAAGTTAAGCAGCGTTGGGCGCGGTTAGTACTTGGATGGGTGACCATTCGAGAATACTGCGTGCTGTTGGCCCGTCGTGGGTGTGGTGAGCCCACACTTGTAGTTATTTACTACAAGAAACTATCCACCTCGAAACACTACCCGAATCGGGTAGTGTCACGCCTACCCTGAAAGGGAAATGGCTTAATGGTATACTTATGAGTATTTAAAATTTGAGGGCTGTTTTCCATAAAATACCAGTTTTTTTCTTTAAACCTTTATAGATGTTGACCTAATAGCCCAGCTAACACAGTTACTAGTCCGAATAGTCACATAATTGTAACAAGATTAAAAAAACCAGTCACTGGTGACTTCCATGCTGGTCACCCAGTGACAATATATTTCCCACTCAAAGTAGTAACAAATTACAAGCGAAGCAGGTAACATTATCCCGCCATTGTAATCACATGCTTGTAACAAAGTGATGTTTGGAAACGCAACGTGCAATGACAGCTTAACCTCAAAATATACATCGTTTCGGAATTATAATTATGAATATTTTTGCAAAAATGTTGGAAAGGAACATAATTAAACGATAAATAAGTTCCAGAAAAGGGAGATAATATGTGAACAAAGCTTTTATAAAAAAACAGATATTTATCAGCTGAACCCTTACGAAAAAGAAATTACATTATAGAGGTTAGACCCAAAATGTATATGTATAAATGAAGATCGCTGCCGGCTGTTACCGCCATGTTACTAGTCTGACAGGGAACGGTTGCAAACAAGCCTCCCTAGTAAACTACGGCGATTATGCCGTTACCTGCTAGGAGACTGAGATACAAGTAACAATTCCTCTGATAACATGTGATCATTCAGGAACCTTTCAGGATGGTAACAGGTTAGCTGGGAGAGTAACTTAAGTTTTTTCCTGACTCTGTTGAGGTTAATTGTCCTCTTTCGAAATCCGCAGTATAATTAACAAAATTGTTGAAAATTAACTAAAGTTGCGGCGGTTTTTCTGAAAATATTAAAAGTCGATTTTCTCAAAAACCCTATGCTTTTTTTGCTAAAATTTGTTTTTGCTAAATTGCTACTCAAATGACGAAGAAACCTTGTAAGCTTAATGGGAGCTAAACTATTTTTCTGGTCAAGAGAATATTTTCGAAAAATTTAATTTTCTCATTTTTCTTAAAGATTTAAAAAAATTCTAAGAAAAAAGTTTACTCATTTTAAAAAGTTCTACAAAAAATTCCTTTTACTCTTTTATGATATCTTGTATCGTTCGCCATAAAAATTGAAAAATTCAATTTTTCGAAAAAAATGTTCGTGACCACAAACTTGTTTTAGCTTGCGTAAAACTTAAAGAATATCTTCTTTTTATAAGCAAGAATTTGAACAAATATATTGGATAAAATAAAAAAATGCTTTTTTCTTATAAAACCCACTTTTCATGTTTTCAAAATGCATCCGGTAAGATAATGTTGAATTCAATAGAAATCCACACATTCTTTATTTTATCCAATACTTTTTTCCAAATTGCTGCTTACGTAAAAACGACATTCTGTAAGTTTAATGCAGGCAAAACTATTTTTGGGACGAGATTAAAAAAAAATTGAATTGTTTCATTTTTCTCGCGAACGATACAAGATATAATCAAAGAGTGAGAGACATTTTAAGGTAGAACTTTTTAAAATAAGCAAACTTTATTCATAACATTTTGTGAAATCTGTCGATGTTGGTAAGAAAAATGCAAAAATTAAATTTTCCGAAAAAAAATTCTCAAGCAGAAAAATTTTTAGCAAAAAAAAAGTACGGTTTTTAGGAAAATCGACAATTCATATTTTCAAACAACCGCCGCAATTTTGCTAATTTTCAACATTTTTGTTAATTTTTCGGCAGATTTCGAAAGAGGACCAGATTCAGGAAAAAACTTATATAACCCAATTAGGTCAAAAATTATAAATGTTTAAGAAAAAAATCTTTTTTTTTTTTTAAATAACCCTAAAATTTTAAACACTCATAACTTCCCTACAATAATTTTGCTTTAAAACACTAACATACGTGTTTTCCTAATTAAGAAAAAAAATACGTATTTAAAAGGCGAATGATTCTGTGATTTGAACTTTTTCTGCCTGTATGATTTGAAATGGATTGAATTATAATAATAATTTATCATTTATAACGCAACAATAGATTTCAAACCAAAAACAGAGTGGATATTTAAATATTGGAAAACATAGATTAAATATACTGTTTCTATTATTTTCTTTGAATAATAATGGAAAAAAAAGTTTTCAACATATTTTTTAGCAAAATTATCACTTTTGTATTGCAAGTAAGATTTATCCATTTTCTTTGTGAATAATTAAGTAATAATGGCATCTTATAAACTAAATATTTAATTTCAAATTTTTGAAAATTGAACTATTAAAGATAGAACAATTTCAAATATTGTAAAAAGCATTTTCAACTACTTTTTTCCAATTTCCATGTTTGAAGTTTCAAATTTAAAGTTATTGGAAAAATGAAATAATGAAAAAAATGCTTTGAAAGTGATTTTATTTAAATACAAAAACTTTTAAATTTAATAATTTTAAATTGTCTGTCTCAGTATTATACAATTTTGAATTGGGAAGTTCTAAAATCTAAACTAAACAATTTTAAATGTAAAACCCTCAACTGCATTGAAACAGTTTTGAGTTAAGACATTGAATATTGATAATATAGTTGAAAGAGTGCTTTTTATTTATCTATTTTTTAAAATATTGTATCTTACTCAATGAATAATTATGGATACTAAGTCAAAGATATATCTAACCTGCAAAACTTTTTTAATCCAAATACATTTTTTGATAGATTATAGTACAAATAAGTTTTTTTTTGTCCTGATAGGAATGCATGTAATGAAATTTCAGATTTTACTTTCTTTTGTATAAAATTAGGGAAGCTTGAATATTTTGGCTGCGGATCCGTCTATAATATCGATAAAACTTTCTGTCCAGACGAATTTCAATTTCACGAAATGAGATGCGGCTAAGCTTTTCCACGCAAATGCGTTGCATATTCTGCTTACGCGGGTGAATGGATGCAGAAGAGAATCAATGAGGATTGAAGTTTCATAAAAGGATATAAATATCCAAACGAGAAAGTCAAAAGAGTTGCAGGCGAGCATTTCTAAATTGCTGATGAGTGCAATTTTTCAGACTGAACTACAGAAATATCTATGGACTTCCTAAAAAGTAACTTCAATAATTACAATCACAACTGATCAATCCTCATTTTCCATACTTGATGGATTTGAGATGAAATCGGGCAGTCCGACCCTAGCCCTGTCACGGAATTGTTTGGGCTGAAATATATTGTTTTCCAAGGAAACATATGAGACTTGTTGTTTTCACCAAAAATTTGTTTTCAATAACTTAGGTCTACTTGAATATTTAGGTGAATAATGAAAAAATTAACGAAAATTTTCTTTAATTTATTTTATTTTCTTTACGGAAGTTTGCAGTTGAATCTTCTATATGTAAAATCCCTAAAAGAATAAACTTAAACAATTTTAATATATACGAAAATGGCGTACATTTATCGAAAAAACTAAAAGGTCACTTTTCTTGAAAAGACCATTTTGGATTTTTCTTTTGATTTTTTTGTTTCGATTCATAGTTATATAAGGGAGATATTCTGTGAGCTTCGTTCTCGCAAAACTATTCCTTCAGATAGTCCTAAGAAAGCTGAAATCATATTATTTACAGAATATACAACTAGATAATTTAGAAATATCAGGTCTTTGAGAAATAAAATAAGAAAATTCTCAAAATTCTACTTTCCGCACATGGACTTATTGAATTCCAGTAATTCATGGAACTTTTACCCACTATGTTTACAGAGTTATGGAGCAGAAAACAAAACAAAAAAATCTGCTGGGGCCGAGAATTCGATCACGAATATAGTTCGTTTCTCGAAGTCTTGGAGAACGATGTCAGGCCTCGAGTGTGCAACGGAGACTACTGTCCGAAAATCGTAGTTCCAGAAAATTTGGCACTTCTCGTTTCGGACAATTGACTCTATCTCCCCCAGAGCGTTCGGCATGGCAGGGTCACGGCCAACACCGTAAGAGTAACAAAGACGATAATGAAGCACTCTTAGAGCCGCATTGTGTTTGTGGAGATAAGTCTTACCCACGTGAGTGGGACACCCGGGTAGTATGTGTTCTAGGTACTCAGCGTGTGCATGACACGCTCTGCACCTATCGCTGGGAACTTCTTGACTTAAATGCGGTCACGGTACACTGAGGTGGATATGACACTGTCCTGTCATATGAAAATGATACCCTCGGTACCTGTATTCAGCCCTGATGATCTGAGGAAAGCGAAAGTTTGCTTCTTCGTCAAGGACTGTTTTTCTACACTCCTGTGAAAGTTTCCGTGCATTTTCTTGTAGAGTAGCTGTTGGCGGAATTTTTTAACCTCTGCTTTCTTTACTTCGGCCTTTAGAAGTGAAGAATCTAGTTGGAGCAATGCATTTTCCTCACTTCTGATGTTAAATTTGAGGCCAAGGGTCTGGGCAGCCTGCTCCGCTGCTTTGTGAAGGAACGGTTTTTGCCAAACATCTCGTGTTTCCTGGTCATTTTTAGGAGAGGATCTCTGCCATTGGTAATTATGTAATCTGTACTTGAAATAATTCGGTTAAGAAGACATTGAAGATACACAAGTCCGCGTCCGCCTTGACGACGTGTGATACATAATCGCGGAATGGACGAACTGATATGCAAGCTCTTACGTGTGGTGATATCAAGGGCCGTAAGCTAGTTCTTCGTCCAACGGCCTGCATGTTAATCGCAGATACCTTGAAAAGAGACTCTTTCACTGATGTTACGTCCTGAATGTGGCTTTGAGACACGCCCAGGTATGTATTGGTCTCTGCAGTGTCAAACTGTATAATAACACTTATATCCACAAGCTCAGGGTCATTGGGAACGCCAATAATTTTTCCTCTCTTCAGATGAACGTTGGAACAGTCGTTCAATCCAAAGTCCATACCAATCTCTCCTGTGTACTCCTGGACGATATTTAACGCACCCTGAAGTTTGCTTTTACCAGAAGAATAGATCTTCAGGTCATCCATATAAAATACATGAGTGACCTGATACTCGCGATGACTAGTGTCGCCGCAGAGGTATTTAGAAAAATTTCGTAGTGCGAGAGATAGAGGCAAAAGTGTGATACAAAAAAGCAGAAGGCTCATGATATCGCCATGAGAGACGCCCCTCTGGAAGGTGACGTTGTTCGTTGTTACACGATAATTTCCAGATGAGATAGTAAAGCTAGTTTTCCAAAGGGGCATCGATCACTCTATGCATCTCACTATGTGTGGATGAATCTTCAAGCTTTCCAACAGACGGATGGTAAGTCTATGAAAGGTTGAATCGAAAGCTTTTCGGTAGTCAATCAAGGCCTTTGACAGGACGCGCTGATGGGCCATTAGCAGGTTCTCTCAGCAGCGTGCTACACCTTTTTTTGAATCACGTTCATTGTACATCTCTCTTCAAACAGGCTCAATTCTTCGAACAATCCTGGTGTTTAGGACAGCTGTAAAGATCTTATACAGTGTGTTCGGCCAAGATATTGCCCTGTAATTCTCTGGGATAGAGGAGTTGCCTTTTTTTCGGTAGGAGTATAGTGCGTCCTAACATCAGACACTGCGGAATGGGCGTTTCCGACTTTAGATATGAGGTGAATATATACGGGCCAGATGTTGGTGTGTAGAAGTAAACTTCTTCTACGAGAAGTTCCTGATGCCATCTGGTCCTGCAGCAGAAAAGTTCTTTGTACCCGTAAGTGCTTTTTTCACCTCTTCGGCAGTGATTTATGGACATTCCTCCTCAGATCGTATGAGGTTGTCGCACAATTCCTTGAAGCGGATGATATTATCAGTATCTTCTTTCAACTCCAGTGTTTTCGGGATCTTGTATACCTCTGTCCGAAAAGTCTATACCTCGTTGGGCTTTGGTGGATTTTTGACAGAAACATGGAGATCGCTGAAGAGGTGCGATGAGTCGGAGAGAAACTGTTGATTCTCCCTGATTCATCTCTCCCTCTTCTATATTCTCTTCCTTGAGTCAGATAACACCCGTATTTTGTCAACAATATGCTGCTTGATTGTCGGCAGCTTTAGCTTCTTCAGTGTGTGATTGTAGATCCTCAGTTCTTGGGTGAACTTTTGAACCCTTTCCGTGAACGGTCTACCAGACGTGTTGCCCATTAAACTGTCTTTTGGTCTTTTGATCCGCGGTCGGTTTGAGCCTTCGATTTGAATCAGCCAAAGCTTTCACAATTGATGGTCCAGAGGTCGGACTCCTTCGAGATGTCTTCACGAAGGGAGGCATCCATTTCAGCCAGATCTTGGGGCTTAGGAGGAACCTGCATGCCAGCATTCCTCCTTGTCCTGAAATCGCGATCATCACTCAGAAGGTGCCTGCTTTCTGTGGTTGGGCTTAATGTTGCTTCCTCAACTTCGTCTGCAGCTTGTTCAAGCAGCCGTTAGGAAAGCGCTTCGCGTACATATCCTTTTTTGAAGAGGCAGGCACGTTGATTTCGCAATGACTGGTGCGGAACGTGTTAAGGCTCTAGGTGTTTCTGGCACCACAGAGTGTGCATACATGCCATAAATCATCCGTGAACAGGGATAATGCTGGCATTGTAGCAGTCTAGCAAGTAATCCTTGAGTTGACTCGTCCACTCGAAGTAGGAGTTTCGCCGGTGTCTACCTCTCGAAAAGCAGGCATCTTCTGAGAGATGATTGCGATTTCAGGACAAGGAGGAACATTGACATTCGGGTTCCTCCTAAGCGACAAGAGCTGGATGAAATGGATGCCTCCCTTTGTGACGATATCTCAGAGCAGTCCGACCTCTGGACCATCAATTATTCAGTTTATGGTGCTGCGAGAGCTTGGGCTGATTCAAATCGAAGGCTAAAACCGACGATGAATCAAAAGACCAAAAGACGCTTGCATCAACTGAACAAGGAGATTGTATGGGCAAGACAGAATGCGTCCCGTGTTCAATATGTGATTGACTACATAACATCTGGTGTGGACCTTTCACGGAAAGAGTTCGAAAGTTTGTCCAAGAATTGAGGATATTCAATAACACACTGAACAAGTCAAAGCGGGTATTATTTGACTCAAGGCGGAGAATACAGAAGAGGGAGAGATGGGTCAGGGAGAATCAACAGTTTTTCGCAGACCCATCGCGCTTCTTCAGCGATCTCCCTGTTTCTGTCAAAAATCCTCCAATCCCAACGAGGTAGAGACTTTTTGGACGAAGGTATACAAGATCCTGAAAACACTAGAGTTAAAAGAAGATACTGATAACATCATCCACTTCAAGGATTTTTGCGATCTCATAACATCTGAAGAGGAACGTTCATCGATCACTGCCGAAGAGGTGAAAAAAGCACTGAGGTGTACGAAGAAATTTTCTGCTGTAGGACCAGATGGTAGCAAGAACTTCTAGTGGAAGAAGTTTACTTCTACACACCAACTTCTGGCCCGCATATTCATCTCATATTTAAAGTCTAAAACGCCCATTCTGCAGTGGCTGGAGTTAGGACGCACTATACTCCTACCGAAAAAAGGCAACTTGTCTAACCTAGAGAATTTCAGGCCGGTAACTTGTTTCAACACGCTGTATAAGATCTTTACAGCTGTCCTAAAAAACAGGATAGTTCGAAGCATTCAGCCTGTGTGAAGAGAGACGCACGGAGAACGTAGCTCGAAAAAAGATGCCGCTAGCTGCCGAGAGAACCTGCTGACTGACAGGTACATACCTATACTTACCTTGGCATGCCTAAAAGCCGCACTCGGGACGTAACATGAGTGAAGGAGTCTCTCCGAAGCAGATACAAGCATCTTCATCGCCAGATTTGGTCTTAAAATATGTCGGCGTTGAACAAGGTATCTGCGACTAAAATGCTTGTCGTCCCGGTTCTACTCTACTTGTTTGGGGTAGTTCAATGAACGGAGAAGGAGTTTACGGCCCTTGATATCGCCACACGTAAGATCATGCATATGCATAAAAGCTTGCATATCAATTCGTCCGTTCCACGATTTTGCATCTCACGCCGTCAAAGCAGATTTCTGAACCTCCAAGGTCTTCATAACCGAATTGTTCTAAGTAAAGCTTCCATCGTTGCAAATTACAGAGAACCTCTCCTAAAAATGGCCAGGAAACACGAGATCATTGTCAAAGGAGCGTTCCTTTACAAAGCCGCGGAGCAGGCGGCCGAGACCCTTGGCCTGAATTTTAATATCAGAAGTGAGGAAAGTGCTTTACTCCATCTAGATTCTTCACTTCTTAAAGCCGAAGTATGGAAAGCAGAGGTAGAAAATTTCGACCAACAGCTACTCGACAAGAAAATGCGCGTAAACTTTCACAGAAATTTAGAAAAACAGTCCTTGTCGAAGGAGCAAACTTTTGCTTTCCTCAGATCATCAGGGCGTAATACAGGTACTAAGGGTTTCATTTTCACACGACAGGACGGTGTCATTTCCACCTTAGTATACCGTAACCGCATTTTATGTCAAGAAGTTCGCAGCGATAGGTACTCTGCGTGTCATGCACACGCAGAGTACCTAGAACACATACTACCCGGGTGTCCCACTCACGTGGGAACGACGTATCTCCACAGACACTATGCGGCTCTAAGAGTACTTTATTACCGTCTTTGTTGCTTTTACGGTGTTGGCCGCGACCCTACCATGCCGAACGCTCTCAGGGAGATAAAGTCAATTGTCCAAAACGAGAAGTACCCAATTTTCTGGAAGTACAATTTTCGGACAGCAGTCTCCGTTGCACACTCGAGGCCTGACATCGTTCTCCAAGACTTTGAGAAACTAACTATATTCGTGATCGAATTCTCGGCCGCAGCCGACTACAACATCACTGCCAAGGAGAAAGAAAAGGAGGAGAGATGTCAAGACCTTAAAAGAAAACTGCAACGACTGTACCCAAAATATTAGGTGAAAGTAATTGTCCTTGTGGTCGGTGCCCTCGAAGGTGCGAAACTATCACTGTTTCGTAACCTTAAAGCCATACCCGCGTGCCAAAAATATGCAAAGGCACTTGCGAGATGGATGCAGAAAGTTGTCATCCTTGCGTCGCTTCGTGTCCTCAAGATACACGAGGGTTTCGCTGACCTGTCGTTGTGATTTCATCGTGCCATGTGGACAACCATCTCACGGTCGTGAGACGTGGTAAATAGGTGTGATTTACAGCGGTTTTGCTGGGAGTCGGTGTCCTTTTTAGATGGCAGTTGCCCACAGTGGACCCTGCGGTAGTTGTTTAACTCACGGTCATTGAAATTCAAATATCGAACTCTTAGAGATAACATTTTTTTAATATAAAATAATAAAAACTGACCTGCAAATTCAAACACTCTAAGTGCAACTTTTTAGAATTTTAAACATTTAATATGAAAGCTGAAAAGTTTGTTATTCAACAATTTTGTATTCAAACGCTCAATAACTTACTCGTATGAAAAATATTCTTTCAACACTTTTCAATTTCAAAATATTAAATTGAATCAATAAAGTTGTAAATTTTCAAAATTATATCATTTTGTGCAATTTTAAATTAGAAAAATAAAAAATTGAACGATTACAATTTTTTTACACTGAACAATTTTTAAATTAGAAGCTAACTTGTGTTTATTTTAAGTCTTTACAAATTGATAATTATTCAATTGTTATTTATACATCAAAATTTGTTTTTGTTTTGAAATCTTTTTAAATATTCTCTTAAAATTATTTCTTTCAAATAAAAAATTATTTTAAATTTCGTTAGAATCTTAACAAAAAAAATTATTATCTCAAAACCTCTCAAAATCCCTCAAAAGTTTCAAAATTTTATTTCGAAATCTTCAAAATCTACATTTAGTTTTAAAAAATTTTGAAATCTTTTTAAATTATTTTTTTAATTTTTTCAAAACTTTTTAATATTTTTTAAAATGAGTAGGAAACTGTTCTTTTTCCTAATTAAAAAATTTCAAATTAAATGGGTTAAAAATGGAATATTTTAGACGGAACTGTAACCATACTCTTTAATATTTGAAGCATTTGCGAATTTCAGCGTAAAGCGCGCCAAAGAACTAGTGGCGCGCTCTGCAGATTAATCAGAGCGTTCACGTTAGATTTAGAGAACGAGCGACAGAATGCCTTTGTCCGCGAGTCGCGAAACACTTTGTCCTTTTTGTATCGCATTTTCCTTTAATAAATGGTTCAGATGTACTGAAGACTCGTGTAGTTTTTATTCGCTCGGGCTAACCTCGACCATCCTAAAGTAACTTCCTTTTACATTGACGCCCAACTAGTGGAGCCCGAGAATTGATTTAGTTAATGGATCTTCATGCGTTTGGCTGAAAGTCGGAAACGATACCGCGTGGCAGTGGAAGCAACACGCAGAAGTGCACGAATCGCCGGACAAGTCCCCGACATTGAAGGTCTAGTTTCCGCGAGTAGCTCGCGAAAATCTTTAAGAAATTGTCAAAAAGTTTCCATCTCGGAAAACCCGAAATTAAAAATGTCGAACGTAACGCTTACTGCCGAACAGTTCCAGGAACTTTTGCAACGAGTGACGGCGACTATGGCTCAGCCGCTGGCCGATAATGCTCAAGCTTCCACAGGAAGTTTCGCGAAGTGTACATCACGGTTCGCGGGTAAAGATGGTGAGTGCGTGGAAAACTTTATCGACGCAATAAAAGTGTATAAAGAGTGCATGAGAGTCAGTGATGAAAATGCAATCAAGGGCTTGCCAATGCTTCTCACAGGAGACGCCGCCACGTGGTATCAAGGCGTAAAGAACAATGGAAGTCCGTGGTTAGACGTTTTAACCGCATTGCAACACGCGTTCGGACAATCGAAGCCACCTTACAAAGTTTATCGTGAACTTTTCGGTACCGAACAAAACGAGTCTCCCTCGACGGACATTTTTGTGGCAAAAGCTCGCGCCTTGATAGCACAATTGCCTGCAAACTCCCTGACGGAAAATGTGCAGTTGGACATGATCTATGGACTTCTAAACCTTCGAATACGGGAATTAGTGTCGCGGGCCAGTTTTGAAACGTTCTCTAGACTGCTCGAATTGGCACGTGCAGCGGAAAATACGCTCAGTGAGGATGCGTGTTCTAGTGAGAAGCCCTCGTCGAAAGTCACAGATAAAAGCGACAAAAGTGAGAAGAGTGCTCGCTGCAGTTTTTATCGCCATTATGGCCATCGAAGAGAGGACTGTAGAAAGCTTCAGTCTACATCCACGGAACCGTCGCAGCAACCGGTAAAGTCAACAGCAAGTACTACAAGCACGGATGCCGTAAAGTCACCAGGCAATGCTTTTAAATGCTGCGGATGTCAAACGCCTGGTTATGTACGGAGTAATTGTCCTAATTGTTCAAAGAAGATGACCAGTACGAGTTCCCTGGATTTTAGTACCTTGGGAGGTTTCAACATAGGTAACCAGTCGCGACCAGTCTTACAAGTGAGTATTTATGATAAAGTAGTTACCGTGGTAGTCGACACAGGTGCGAAACAAAGCGTTGCTAGCTATCAATTATATCAGTTGCTTCGAGAACGCGGTCAAGAATTCAAAAGTGTTCAAGTCACTCTCACGTACGTGGACGGTATTAAAAGACCTACGACTCTTTTGTTTACGCCTGTAGAAATTAAATTAATGGGTAGGCAAATTAAGACTACGCTTGTTGTGTTACCCGAAGCTAAAGAAAATAGGACGTTATTAGGAATCCATTTTACTGACGCTGCGGGAATGGTCTGTGATCATGCCGACTGGAATTGACATTTTAAGAATGACCCGAGTAAAATATATCCTTTTTTGTACGAAGATGATATATTTCATCAAAACGCAGTAGTCTTGTCAAGCTTCAGTATTGGAAGTGTAGATCTTCGAGTAAACGAAGGTACGTTTTTATCCAAAAACGAGCGATCGCGTTTTAACGCACCTTTTGAGAAAAACTCAGATGTTTTTGCGGAAACCGGTGAAGCGACAGATTTGACGGAACATGCGATAAACACCGGAGATCACGAACCGATATTTTCACCGCCGTATCGATTGTCACACGAACAAAAAAATCGCATGAGAAAAGCTGTGGATGATTTGTTTTCCCAAGGTTTTATAGAAGATTGCGAATCTCCGTGGGGTTCACCAGCGATCTTGGTTACGAAAACAGATGCAAGCGACCGTTTATGTATAGATTATAGAAAATTAAAAGCGATAACTGTTACCGATAAATATCCGCTACCGAGAATTGACGATCTGCTACATGAGGCTAAACAAATCGGGTGTATATCGACCATTGACTTGCGACAAGGGTACCACCAGGTGCCGGTACGTGAAAAAGATAGAGACAAGACCGCCTTTGTAACACCTTTTGGAATGTATAGGTACAAACATACGCCATACGGCTTAAAGAATGCGCCGAGTACATTCCAAAGATTGATGGATCGTTTCAAAAACGGGTTAAGTGGAATGGCAGTTACTATTTATCTCGACGATATCCTCGTTATTTCACCTTCCGTAGATGTACATATCGAGGATCTTCAGAGAATTTTTGATCGATTGCGAAAATTTAAACTTCGGGCTAAACGTGAAAAATGTTCGTTCGTACGACTCGAAGTCCGCTATCTTGGCCATATGATTACGCCTGAAGGGCTTAAAGTTTGTCCCGATAAAGTATCATGAATCGTAAACATGCTACCTCCACGAAATGTAGCACATATTCGAACTTTCCTACAGACTTGTACGTGGTACAGACGATACATCCAGAATTTCGCAGAAATCGCGCGTCCGCTGAGCGATCTGACTAAAAAGTCTACGGCTTGTTAGTGGGGGCCCGCACAACAGACGTCCTTCGAGGAACTGAAGCGATTGCTAACGACAGCACCCATTCTACGACAGACGGATTCGTCTCTTCATTATACTCTGCGTACAGACGCCAGCAGCTACGCGCTCGGAAGGGTTTTACTCCAGGGGAAGGGGACCGATGAGCGACCAGTTGAACATGCGAGCCGACTTTTGATTTCAGCGGAAAGAAACTAAAAAATGATAGAGAGGGAGGCCTTAGCAGTTGTGTGGTCTGTTGATAAGTTCCCGGGGTATATTGAAGGATCTAAAATTTATGTCGCTACGGATCATCAACCTCTGCGTTGGTTAATGCCACTAAAATCGCCAACGGGGCGCTTAGCCCGATGGGCCCTCGTATTGCAGCCGTATGATTTACACTCTTAGGTCTTACTTACACTCCAGGTCGAGCCAACGTTGTAGCAGACACACTTTCTCGACCAACTTGTACGGAAGAGACGATATCAACATGTGGAATCTGTACTAGTCAGTGTGGAGATACCAACGAGGCGTGCAGCAGAAATTCGACAGAAGCAACTAGCAGACACTGAAATTAAAAAAATCATCGACACCTTCGAAACGCAGGAACCGGAAAACGACTTCGCCAAGTGGACGGACAGAGGTTACATCATGTCGAATGGTGTGCTTTATCGATACAGTCCTGACGAGGATGGAGACGAAGTTCAACTGGTGGTACCTGAATCGGAAAGGCAACAAATTCTTCACGAATATCACGATGCACCCACGGCGGGACATTATGGAGTAGATCGGACTGTTTCTCGAATTTCTTCTCTCTACTTTTGGCCTGGGATGCGCCGACAAATTGCTGAGCATGTCAAGCATTGCGTAGAATGCCAACTATACAAAATTTCGAATTTAAAACCAGCCGGGTTACTGCGAACACCACTACTAGCTCAACGTTTCGCGGTTCTAGCCATTGATCTGTTTGGTCCACTAGTCGAGGGACCTAAGGGAGAAAGATGGGTCTTTATCATCGAAGACACCGCTTCTAAATGGGTGGAGTTGTTTGCACTGCAGGAAGCCACTAGCGAAGTTTGTGCTCGGTTGCTCATAGATGACATTTTTTTTCGTTACGGCCTACCTAGGAAGGTTATTAGTGACAATGGGGGACAATTCATAGCAGCAACTATGCAACAGGCAATGTTTTGTCTAGGAGTGAAGCAGCATTTAATTCCGGTGTATCATCCAGAAGCTAACCAGGTAGAACGAAAGAATCGAGACCTAATGACTCAATTAGCTATTCTCGTCGCTGGCTTACATGATACTTGGCCGATTCAACTTCCAGCCATCCGTTTTTCCATGAACACTGTGAAGAGCGTGTCAACGAAGGAAACGCCAACCTACCTTACTTTCTTCAGGCAGTTTCGAACGGCTGATGATGTATGTCACGATCTTCGTACTATCGTCCAGAGCGAGAACTATGTCGCAGAGATCACGCCCTATCTGAAACAAATCACGCGAACTCTCCAAGATACGAGAAATGCAGCCGAACATGCTCAAGACATGCAACACGACGTGGCTAACGCTAAAAGGAGAGACGACCTACGGTACAAAGAAGGGGATCTAGTCTTGGTGAAGTCTCACATGCTCAGTAATGCCGCCAAGGGTATCAGTGCTAAACTCGGGCCTCGCCGCTATGGTCCCTATCACATCCTGCGAGATCATCAATCCAGAAGAGCCAGGATTAGTACTTGGAAAGTACTCGGTGTCAGATCTAACACCCTTCATTGGAACCTACGAGGAACCTGCTCCCAAGCCCGTCTGTGCTATACGTCGACGGGGTAGACCCAGAAACGTACGCTAGAGTAACTACGAGGACGATTGGTTACTCTAGAGGGGGAGTCTGTAACGATACTCTTTAATATTTGAAGCATTTGCGAATTTAAGCGTAAAGCGCGCCAAAGAACTAGTGGCGCGCTCTGCAGATTAATTAGAGCATTCACGTTAGATTTAGAGAACGAGCGACAGAATGCCTTTGTCCGCGAGTCGCGAAACACTTTGTCCTTTTTGTATCTCATTTTCCTTTAATAAATGGTTCAGATGTACTGAAGACTCGTGTAGATTTTATTCGCTCGGGCTAACCTCGAACATCCTAAAGTAGCTTCCTTTTACAGAACTATGTTTGAATAGGATTTGAAATTTAATAAAATCATTTAAATACTAATCTATTAATTTTAAATAATTTAAAAATTGAAATTAGTTTATAAACTTTCAATCCGACTTTGACATTTGTTTAACTGCTAAGGCTTTCAAACTGAAACAGTTCAATTTTTAACGTTGAATTCTGTGATTGGTTTAATTTTGTACAGATTCAGAATCGTCTTGTAAAATGAATTAGTGCTCAACTCCTAATAATCGAACTAATGTTTAATTTAAAGAACTGAAATGGGAAATTGTGAAAGTAAAAGATTTTAGAATCACGCATTATTAACTGAATGATTTCATAATTGAAAAAGTTAACAATTGAACTTAACACTCAACAAAAGTTTATATCGAACTTATTCAAAATTTTTGATGTTTCAAGTGATTAGACAGATTTTGCTTCTAAAAATGTGTAAAATTTTCAGTCAAAAAATAAATTTAATATCATTTCCCGGTCTTTCCAGTCCCAAAAATTCCCGTTTTTTTCGTCCAGTGGCGACCCTGAATTTCGTGACACCACCAGAGTCAGACTGCCCGATTTTATATGAAATCGATCACATACAGAATATTAAATTGTGTAACAAGTGTGAGAAGCCAATAGTTTCTCGCAACTATCCCGCATGTTAATCTCGGAATAGAGGAATCTGGCACTTCGCGTACACTTTACAGAAACGGAATGTCGCCGTTTCCATACATGTGTTGCAAAAAATCTATTTATTTGCAAAGATTTGCAATTAAAATTTCCTCATCATTAAAATTACCGCAATAACGGATTTCCGGCAGATTTTGGTGGACTCATTTAGATACAGAAATGTACGAATTTTGAAGGTACAATAGAGTTTCATG
Organism: Andricus curvator; assembly: GCA_932195095.1. Classification (NCBI taxonomy): domain Eukaryota; kingdom Metazoa; phylum Arthropoda; class Insecta; order Hymenoptera; family Cynipidae; genus Andricus; species Andricus curvator. The sequence continues at coordinate 79,581 of CAKNYM010052130.1, read as the reverse complement.
GGAAATAAATGCGCTGGCATTGGTACGCACGTAATCCTGCCGGAAAGCAAGGGACGACGAAATTCCTTGATTCAAATGCGCGAGACTTGGTCGGAGTGCAACGCAGGCAAACGCATAGGATAGGGAATGGCAGTGGTTTTGGTCGATATTTTGGCCGCCCGCCAGCCAGACGCCTCACGACTCTATCGCAACGATAGACGGCAGCAAACGTAAATAAAAGCAATGAAAACCCTGTAGCAAGTTACGGGACAGCTTATTTCATTTTATAGACCTAGTGTCGATGTATAACGATCAAAATCATACATATCAGATATAATCTAGAATTCTAGATATACCCGCGTGGAAAAATTTCATGGCAGTCTGGTGTCCGGTCTCGCCCAAGTCTGGCTTTATCTAGACTGTCTAGTCTGGAAGATCTGATCTGGCCCAGGTCTAGCATATTCTTGCCCAGGTCTAAATTTAACTAGACCGCCTAGTCAGGAATGTCTGGTCTGGCCCAGGACTGGCGCTGATCAGCGAGCCAAGAAAAAAATTCTATGTTCTGTCTGAAGGGTCTGGCCTGACCCAGGACTGGCACTGATCAGCTATCCAAGGTTATAAGAAATTGATACTATCAAACCAAGACTTTTTTCTTAGCCAATAACTAGCGGCTCACGATGCGGTCTGGTCTGGGGCTAGCCAAAAAAAAGAGTTACACTTTTGACCAAACCATCTGGTCGGCGTTAATACTGGAAACCAGACGGTCTGTTCTGGGCCTGGCCAGGACCAGAAGATTTTTCTACACGGGATATAATCACAGAAAAAACAGAAGATAAACTTTACATCGATTTCCGACGAAAGATTCTTTGCAACAAAAATTAACTTCAAAAGATAAACTTTACACAAATATCGGTTAAACTTTCTTTTGTTTTTCCATGACAAACACATGTATTTTGAAAGACGCGAAGTTGGCTGAAAAAAACTTTATCGCTCTAAAAAATTTCCTGCAACAAATTTTATTCTTAGTTTTTTCTGTGATGTAAATAATGCAATTAGTTAGAGTCCTAATTACAAGCTTCTCAAAATGCACTATTGAACTAAAAAGAGTATCAAAAAACTATCTTTCTAAAGAAAAATTTATATTCAAAAATGAAAATAAAAGTATTAAAAAAGTAGTGTCAACATACATTAAATTAAAAAAAGAACGTATTTAAAATGAAAATTTCTTTCATACCTTTCTGTATGTAAATAACTGTGCTCAATACTGCATGTAAGGACAAAGGAATGATCTAGAATTTGCACTTAAAGCTTTTATTAAAAAAAATTGTGCTAAGCATAGGCACGCTCACAATATAGACATATTGAACTTAGTATGCATTAAGTAATATCTTCAACGCAGCCAGTTTTTTCTGAACTTTATCCGCTCGAAGAAGTGACGAATGTCTCGAAAAAACCAAACGATGGAAATCCAAATTGGAACTATGTGGAAAAGTAGTGTATTAATAAATTCGTCTTGTTTTCCTCTACGATTTTCAATTATTTAAATACCACAACAATTTCAACATATATGGAAAACAATATGGAAAACAATATGGAAAATACACCAAATAATATTTTTTCATCCAATTTACCGTAACACTCGTATTCCTCTTGTAAATCTACATAATTTTTATTCATTGAAATTTTCTCTAAAATCAATATGTTGAAAGTTATTAATTATTTAGCGGATACTCAATATTTACTATGTATGATTTTAGAGAAAATTGTCACAGATGGAAATTGTGCGAATTTACAAGAGGAATGCGACTGTATTGATAGATTTGGTGACAAGTACTTTATTTTATATATTTTCCATATTATTGTTAATATATGAAGATTATTATAGTTTATAAATCATTTCAAATTACAGATGAAACCAAGAAGAATTCAGAGACCTATGCTTAAAAGCACTTATATCTATTAATTTGAGAGATATTCTCTATTAAAACTTTTACGACGTTCGGGCAGCACTAAATGTGACCGTCCGCGAAGAAAGGGACCTAGTGCGGAAAAAATAGATTTTTAGATTTTTACACCCATCTATAGTTTCTAATTTGCTCTTTCACAACTGAAAATATTATTCCTATACCTAAAATATTCGAATTGTTATTCAACTGCAAAGTGAGACCCTCTTATGGAGTTCATGTGTTGAGCGTAAAGCGCGATGCAAATACGCCCGAGCGCGTAGCGCGAGGTGAATACATAATCGAGCGCGAAGCGCGAGATAAATATATGATCGAGCACGAAACGCGAGATCCAACAGTCGCGCGCCCTAGGCGCGCTCAAACATGCGAGCGAAGCAAGCCGCGCGCGAAGCGCGCCATGAGAATGTGCCCGCAATGCGGGCAGATTTTTTTATTTTCGTTTATGTCAATTATTTTTATGTTTTTAGATGCCTTAAACGTCTCTCCGAATTTTTACACCTTTTTAATTTACGTTCTCAAGGTAATAAATGTAAATATAATAAATTTTAGAAAAATAATTTAATGTCGGTACGAATAGCCAGATTATTTCGGTTCGAATAGCGGGACCTGGAAAAGGGACTATTTGTACCGAAATTTCGGTCAAATAGCTGGATTTTTTCGGTACACACAGACACTGCCTTTAAAAAAACTGTTTACATTTATGATTTCTCATACTGATCCAATTTTTTCGAACGTATTTGTACTTGTAGAACAGCATAAAATGTTTTAAAAACACTGCCCGAGAGCGCTTAGGACGCGCGACTGTTGATTCTCGCGTATCGCGCTCGATAATATATTTATCTCGCGCTTCGCGCTCGGTATTTGTATTTCCCCCATATTTGTACACAGACGTTTTAAAATTGAAGGTCAAAACATCAACAGCTGTAATTTGGCGATTGTGAATACTCCTTTGTTAAAGCTCCTTTGGCTTTAACGAACACATTCTCATCACGTATCTCGTGCTTGGCACTCGATTTTGTCCAAAATGTGAACTTTTCTACATTATGTTCAACACTTTTATATGAAATGTATATTACATTTATTTATGTGCCTTGGCCTGGATTTGCTTATTCAGATATTACAAAATAAAGTACAAATTTTATTCATCATGATTACTTCAATATTTGTTCCTTATTTTGCACTAAATTTTATTCTCAGCCACCCTGAAAAAATGTATCATTTCAATAAATTTACATTATTACAATTCATAATATGTTTTGGTAATTCAACATACGTATTTCCATTGCCTTGTTTTTATAATTGAAAAAAAAGTATGCATCCTGTTAGAAAAAAACAATTGTGTTATTGAACACTTTATTGCATCTTGTATCGTTTTTTAATCAATTTAATCGGTATACTTTCAATGTTATTTTTTACGATTTAAACTAAAAATACGCATCCTAGCGTAAAGTGGGTTTGAGTAAATTTGTAGATATAATTTAGACGAAAAATTTTGCTAAATAAAATGTTATTGTTGCTTGTGTCCTTTTTCTGAAAAGGTAATTTTTTTCTTTTTGATATATTTGGATAACAAGAGTTTATAACAAATTTGTAGATCTTTTTTGGTTGAACAACTTTTGTCTTTTCCTTTTTTTCGTCCCTTGTGTCGTTTTTCCAAAAGTTTAATTTTTTTATTTTTAATCTTCTTTTTTACGATTAAAAGAAAATCTACTCGTTCTATCTAAAAATTATTAATAAAAATTTGTAGATCCTTTTTGGCAGAATAACTTTTGTTCATTATTTTTTTTCTCGTACCTTGTGTCATTTTCCAAAAAATTCAATTTTTTTATTTTTAATGTTATTTTTTACGAATAAAACAAAAAATACGCGTCCGATCAAAAAATTATTAACGACAAATTTTGTAGCTTTTTTGGATGAGCAACTCTTGTGAATTCATTTTTTTTCGTAGTTAGTATCCTTTGTCCAAAAAATTAATTTTTAAATTCTTAATGTTGTTTTTTACGAACTTAAACCAAAACTACGCGCCCTATCAACAAGTAATTCATAACTAATTTGTAGATCATTTTTGGGTGCACAACGTTTGTCTTGTCATATTTTTCCGCATCTTGCATAGTTTGACCGCAAAATAGAATTTTTTGTTTTTCATTGTTTTTTGTGCGATCAAAATTTCAATTTTCGATTTTTCAAGAAAATTCAAAAAGTTCTTATGATAATATTGTAGGATGTTCAAAGAGCAATGTTTTTCTCGTCTTGACTTTTTTCATATCGTGCGTTGTTTGGCTTGAAATTTTTATTTGCGGTTTTTTTTTTAATTTTGTAAATACTGATATTTGTACAGAATTGTATTTTCTTACACGAACGACAAAAAATCAGGGAACAGGAATTTAACTTCTAAAAACTTAGCTCAGCTTTGAATTATTAAAATTTTAAAAATCCTAATTAATTCCTCAATGTTTATAAAAATTATATTCTCAATAAGAACTATCCATTTGTTAAAGTTTGAGTGGTATATAATTACAGAAATCAGTGAAAGAGGGTCGGCGGACATATTGCAAATTCGCCATATTGCATAGGTATTGCGTTTATATTATCTTCCCGGCCATTGTACTCAAAAATTATTTGTTTTAAGTTTATTATGCTTAAAAATATTCCGAAAGTAAAAAGTAATTTTTGCGAAACTAATTTAAACGTCAAGGGGCATTAAAGTTAAAACTATTATAGAAATGCCCATAACTAAAAACGATAAAAGCATATACAATACTAGCAAAAAAATACAACCGTTTTATAGTGGACAGTAAGTATTATGAAAGTTTAACAGCACAGTAAATCTCAGAGATTTTTACATTCTCATTCTAATGAGAAGGTATTGGTTTTATGTAAAATTTGACATAGTCGGGTTTCATCAAATCTCCACGTTTTGAGACCCCCTGAGCTAGAAAAAACGATTTTTACGAAGGTGTCTGTCTGTCTGTAGTCTGTCTGTCTGTCTGTAGCCACGATAACTTTCGAAAAAATGATCAGATTTGATTGAGCGTTGGCACACTTTTTTATGGCCGAAAAATAGAGAACGAGTTCGTTAACCAGCTATTTTGGATGAAAATCCAAAAAGTGAGCACATTTTGAAAATTTTTGAGACCACTTTTTTGGAAGATTTGAAAATTATATGTACGGTTATTAGTAGTACGCAAAATGACGAGCAAAATATTATTATGACTTTTTGTGATAAAAAAAAAATTACTGGAGTTATAGCATTTTCAAAATTCCAAAAAACAAACGAAAATGAACATTTTAAGCCGAAAAACGCACGATATGAAAAAAAGTCAAGAGGAGAAAAACGTTGATTCCTGAACACCCTATAATATTTTCATAACAACTTTTTGAATTTTTTGAAAAATAAAAAATTCAAATTTTGATCGCACAAAAAATTAATGAAAAATCAAAAAAGCCATTTTGCTGTAAAACTATGCAAGATACCAGAAAAGATCATCTCACCAAAATTGTGCACTTAAAAAAGATCTACAAATTTCTTATCATTCACTTTTTGATATGACGCGTAGTTTTTGTTTTATTCGTAAAAAACAGCATTGAAAATAGAAAAATCAAATTTTCAGACGAATATTACCAGCTACGAAAAAATGACCGAAACAAAATTTGTTCATCCAAGGAAGAGGTACAAATTTATTGTGACTCATGTTTCGATAGGATGCGTGGTTTTTGTTTTATTCGTGAAAATAACATTGACAGTAAAAAAAATCAAATTTTTGAAAAAACAATGCAAGGTACGAAAATATATAAATGAACAAAAATTTTGCATTCAAAAAAGACTTACGAACCCGTAATCAATTTTAGTGGTAAGAATATATTCAAAATGAAAAAATTAACTTTTTTGATAAACGGCACAAGCTGAAATAAAATGTTAACTAATAAAATTTGTCGCCTGCATTATATCATTACTTTTCATTTGAAATCAAATACAAATTTAGTAATTTGTATATGAAGAACATATAACACGAAGCACAAAGTGCGCGCTCAGTGTATTTACCAAATCGCACGCCGTAAGTGCGCTCAAACTTTTTTGTTTCTATCATACGGTTCAAATGATTTTCAAATCAAATATCGAGCGCGAAGCGCGAGTGTCTGGATGAGAATGTGTTCCTTAAGGTCGATAGAACCTTGAGTAAATAAAGTTCCTTTTCAGTCTAAAATAAAAATAAATTTAACAATCACTTAATATGTAGAGGTTTTGATAATTTTATAATATTTGCAAACAAACTTTTTCTTTTCATCCAAGTCGAACACGAAGTTCAAAAATCTAGAGGAGCCTAGCGTAAAGCGCGATGCAAATACGCCCGAGCGCGTAGCGCGAGGTGAATACATAATCGAGCGCGAAGCGCGAGATCCAACAGTCGCGCGCCCTAGGCGCGCTCAAACAAGCGAGCGAAGCGAGCCGCGCGCGAAGCGCGCCATGAGAATGTGCCCGCGAAGCGGGCACATTTTTTTATCTGAGGTTGGGTAAAAACGTTGCAAACAATTAAAAACTACAACTATCCGACGTCAGATCATTTTTATCAGGCGGCGAATAAAAATTATCTGACGTCGGGTAATCGGAGTTTTCAATTGTTTGCAACATTTTTATCCAACTTTAAATAAAAAATAACCATGGAATTCAATGTGAGAACGCAGGTGACAGAAACGGGTTGTAACATTTTTTTAAACCCCAACAGCATGCAATATTGCAGCAATGTTGCGGCAATTTATGAATGTCTTCTCCCAATTAATATTGATTTGCAATATTGTTGCAATGATGTGACAATGTTGCGGAATAATGATACAGTTCTTAAAGGAGGGAAAAAGGAGATGACCTCAATTCCTGACACAGTTTTGGCAGCGAAATGGAAAAAATTATACAATATTTATGCAAGATTGTCGGGATTGTCGCAAAAAATTGTTGCAACATTGGAGCAATATTGTTTGGGAGAGGATATTCATATATTGCAGCAACATTCCAGCAATGTTGCGTGCTGTTGGGGAACTAAGTTACATAACTGTGATGTAACGAGTGTGCTCAAACTAACAGCTCGCCTAACAGCCTAACGGTGTTACGTCGGCGTTATGTAACGCTGTTAGCATTTAGTAACACAATAGTTTTAAAAAACTGTTACGTAAATGTTACACAATTATAGCCTTACAGATGTGCTATAACAGTTCTCTAACATTTACATAAACACGAATGTAACCCTTTTATTTATTTATAATTTAAAAAATTTTCTTATCAAATTAATAAATTTTTTTTTTTTTTTGTAATTTTTATAAGTCTTTAAATTAAATAGTAATAGGGTGGTAGAAATTCTACAAAATTAGTATATTATATTATATATTATTGAATATATTTAACGAATCAATATTTTCAATTTAAACTCAACACCGTAAAACTCTACAAAAAGTTATAAAATAGTTTTTTTGTGAATTTCAATAAACTCTACAGAATAGAACTCTGCACGAGAATACTTTACACAAGGGAATTGAATGATCTTTTATAATTTCAAATTCAATAATCCTACGTACCACTTGATTATGCACAGCAAAACTCTACACGCATTAATGCCAAATGATTCGAATAACAATACTTTTAATTTGCTTGTGTAGAGTATTATCATGCAGATTTTTATGGTAAAGAGTTTATCGAAATTCGTAAAATTTCATGTATAACTTTGTGTGTAGATTTTCTGTGTAAAATCAAGCGATATAGGATTTTTTTAAATTATTTAATAAATTCTCTTATATAGGGGGGTCTTGTGCCGAGTTTTATAATGTAGAGTTTATTTAATTTAGTAAAATTTAAATTATCATTTTTATAGACAATTACGGTGTAAGATTAAATCGTTCACATTTATTAATTGGGCCATAGCATTGAAAAATGCCATTAACTTGCGATATTACAAGATAATCATTTTGTGAATAAATAAAAATCATGTCAGCTGAGATGTCAGCAATCAGCAGTAGGTTGAACAATCTAAGAATTAGGAGAAAGTAATTAAACTTATTGAAAAAAAAGTTTTTTTATATAAAAGTAAATCGACAACTAAAATGACCAAATTTACTCTTCACATTCATAAATTAGGCCAAAGAATTAATAAAATATCAATTATAGAAATTCTGTTCTTTTTTCACTGACCGAAAATTTTTTAACAATATAGACACAACAACACTTTTTACAAACGAAAGGTAATATATATTATGTTACAATATTAGCAATAATCTATTTATAACTTTAGATCTATTTAAAATTCTCATAAAATATCGCTCTTAACTCTTTCACCACGAAAAATATGTTAAATAATTTTAAAAACTGTATAACTCACAATTCTAAAATCTTTAATATGTCAAACAGGTCAAATGTATAGTCTCTATATTTTTTTTCTGATGAAGACCGTCGAAATACGGTCGAAACGACAAACTAAACTGGGAGACCTCACAGTTGGTTATTGTTTAATAAAAATATGGACCAGTAATCAACAACATTTATTAATTTTAAATAAACATCTTCACAGATAATAAATTGCTTAAACAATTAAAATTTGTTAAAACAATATAAGTAACTTTAAATAATTAAGACTTAGGCTAAACTTTTGAAACTTGCACGTTAAAAAAACTAGCAAGAAAGTACGATTTTCTAGCTTTTTCTGTTAAAAAGTTGGATTTAAACAAAAATCAATTGTTTAAACAATTTAAAAAATGGAAATAAAAATATACACTCTCCTAGATCATTAAATAAAACATTGCATTCATGAAGTATCCTTAATTTGCGATATTCCATGGAAATAAAATTGTTCGAATGAACAAAAATTGTTTAACAATCAGCAGTAGGTCAAACAATATAAGAACTAGGTGAAAGTAAACAAACTTTTTTTTCTAAGTAGCAAAAAAAAAAGTTTGTAGCTTTTTCCTATCAAAAGTGGCACTTGAACAATTTTAAATTGTTCAAACAATAAATAGACAACTAAAATAAAAAAATCACTCTTCACGTTCATAAATTAGACCGAGGCTCTGATAAAATACCATTAATTTGCGATATTGTAAAATAATAAATTGCTTAAACAAATAAAAATGGTTTAAACAATGATAAGTAACTTGGAAAAATTAAGACCTAGGATAAACTTTTGAAACTTGTTAAAAAAAAACTAGCAAGAAAGTACGATTTTCTAACTTTTCTGCTAAAAAGTTGGATTTATACAAAAATCAATTGTTTAAACAATAGAAAAATGGAGATAAAAATATACACTCTCCAATATCATTAAATAGAACATTGCATTCATAAAGTATCCTCAATTTGCGATATTCCATGGAAATAAAATTGTTCGAATGAAGAAAAATGGTTTAAACAGTAAAAAATTAGTTAAAAAATTAATTCATAAAATCTTGTGATTTATTCATTCATGAAGATCTATGAAACAAATGAAAAAAAAGTAATAATTAAAGGCAATATTCTGCAAAATCCTTATTGGACTTGCATAGGTAGTTTCTGGGGCACCATGAAAGGGATTCAGGGGGTTTAAAATAAAAAATTAATGATGGATTCGCATTTCCTAAAAAATCTTCATGGGATCATAAAAGTATTGTCTATACTTTATTATACCTACATTTTCACGTTTTACGAATATACTTCATTCTCATATAAGGTTGTAATTAATTTTGGATGACAACTTATTTCTATTGAGGTCAAGGTGAAATACTTACTTTTTTACTAGCGTTTTTAAGAAAATTACAAATTCAAACTTAGAGAGTTTTAAGGCCGTGTCTATGCATACTTAAATTGAAGTACTAATTGACAATTTTTAAATATATCAAAAAAACAGGAGACTGTTATCGGGGCCGTTCAAAAACTACGTTACGTTATTTTTATTGCTTTTTCCATCCCTCCCCTTCTTAGTCGCAGATCATCCCACAAAGCTGGAAATCCCCGGGTGACGTCACAAACACAAGCACCCCCGCCCCCCTTAAGTCAAATTTTTTTCTTTAATTTCATTTGATAAACGCCTAAAATAAAATACCAAACAAACATAATATTTGAACGGACTTCACATACCAAAATGGGAATAAGTTCTTTTAAATGAAATTGGTTTATAGGTACCATAGGGGCCATCCATGTGTCCACGAGGGAGACCGGGGGGTCGGGCTAGAATCCACGTGGACACATCTTCCCCTGAATCTGCGAAAAATATACTGAAATGAGATAAAGTATACGCGAGGACTCCATTGGCTGTCAGTCTGACTACTCGGAATGGATTGTGCTTTGGCACAATTTTTAAGGGTATAAAAAGAAAGACGAGTTTGTTAGCCAGCTATTTTGGACAAAACCATTTTTTTCAATATTTAAAAATTCTATGGATGGCTTTTCTAAGTACTCGGAAAGTTGAACAATTGATCCTCACAACTTTTTTCGATAAGAAGAAAATTATCAGAATTATAGCATTTTCAAAATTCAAAAAACAAACGAAAATGACAATTTTAAGCCAAACAACGCACGACATGAAAAAAAGTCAAGGGAAGAAAAATGTTGCATTTTGAAATCCCTACAAGATTATCAGAAGAACTTTTTGAATTTTCATGAACAAAATGTAGAAAAGTTGGCATTTTTAACCAAATCGAGTGCGAAGCACGAGATACGTGATGAGAATGTGTTCGTTCAAGCCGAAGGAGCTTTAACAAAAAAGAATTCACAATCACCAAATAACAGTTGTCGATGCTTTGTCCTTTAATTTTAAAATACCTGTGCACAAGTGTGGGGGAAATACAAATTAAAGTTTTTAAGAACAAAGGAACGGTCTAAAAGTAATTTTTTTTTAAATAACTCTCTTAATACTCTTTGAGGACCAAAATCCTTATGGACGTTTATCAGAAATAGATTTTCTTAATTTTTATGTGTCTTATTCTTTGTGAAAATAGCACGAAAATAGTGTTTTTAAAAAATCAATTTCAAATTTTACAACCAGGTGAACAATCTCTCAAAAGATGTTTGGGGCATATCAAACATTTCTTTCAACGTTTGAAACTTTGTTAATTCAAAACAAAATTTTAATTAAGATTTTCAGATTTATAAGAAAAATAAGAGTAATAATGTTGCTTGAAAACAACACAAGTTTAACCAGATAAATATTAAATTTTTTTTAAAAAAACCTAAAAAAATGTTACAAGCATCAATGCATCTCTAAAAAGTTTTTCCGATAAGAAATGCATAAAAGGGTGGGTCGAAAATAACAAATTCTGGGATTTGAAATCACTGCAATGCGAAAAATTAGCATATTGGGATCCTAAAAAAGTAAATAATTAATTTGGAATCGATAGCCATGCAGCTTGATTACTTCCGCTGAAAAAAAATGTTTAAAAATTTATGTTTTTTCTGAGTTTTTGAATTTTCTTAAGTTTTAATTTTTTTACGTATCTGAAGGTCAAAAAAGTCTTTCCAATGTTTTTGCGGATTTTAATGAATTATTTTCTAAGAGATAATTCCTATTTAATTCACCCCTTTTTCGGACCAAAAATCCTTAACACCTTTGTAAATTCGTGAAGAATTTTTAAAATTTTGGTTACGGTATTTAATGAAAATATCTTGTAGGTAGTGAATCAAATTGTAGTCAAGGGGTCGGTTTAATTATGAATTAAAAAGCAAGACAGCATCTCAAAGATCATGATTTTGTATCTCCCAGATTGTTGTGGGCTAGAATGAAAGTAGGAATCAGAAGGTTATTTATCATAGCGTGCTACGCCCCAGTTGACAGTGAGCCGCGAGAAGTCAAAGACGCCTTCTGGGACACTTTAAATGACACAATAAGTACTTGCGATCAAGGTGAAAGAATAATTCTGTTAGGAGATATGAACGGATGGGTCGGCGTTCAACGTCAGGATACAGATACAGAAAGGGTACTAGGTAAATTTGGGGATCCAAGAAAAAATTATAACGGGGAAAAGTTAGTTAGCTTATGCTTAGAAAAGGGCCTATTTGTTACAAATACTTGGTTTCGACATAAAATGATCCACACTTACACCTGGTGTAAAGGAAATAACCGCAGTATAATCGACTTCGTTATTGCAGATGGAAGACTAAGAGAACTAGTTATAGATACAAGAGTCATGAGGGGATCCGAATGCAATACTGATCATTACCTTTTAGTCTCCAGAATGAACTTATGGCAGGGATGGAGAAGAAAGAGAACCAAACAAACGAAACAAACGCGAATCAGGGTTGAAGATTTACAGAAACCGGAAGTGCGAATAGATTTTCAGAATAAGATAAACGAACGCATAGATAAGGCAATTTGGGAACCGCTTGAAAGGAATAAAGATATAGAGGGCGCGTGGTCTTTATTACGGGATACCATTGTTACAAGTGCGATTGAAGTGTGTGGTACGGCAGTGGTAGGGAGAAAGTCTGGCGATGCGTGGTGGAATGATGAAATTGCGGCAGCCCAAAAAGAAAAAGAAAAATCGCACAAAAAAACGCTGAACATGACAGGTCTTAGCGATGATGAGAGAAATAGGCTCAAGAATGATTACAGACACAAAAATAGGAAAGTTAAACGACTAGTCAAAGTGAGTAAAGAGAAAATCAGAACAGAAGAAGAGAACAAAATACAAAACTGCTTTGGAGGAATAATGAAACTACTATATAAACAGTTGAAGGAAAGTAAAAGTACAGAGTTTGCCAGCATGAGAAACAGCAAAGGTGAAATGCTATATGATATAGACGGGATAGTAGACGCTTTAAAAGACTCTTTTAAAGAACTATTAGGAGGTGAAGATATAGAACAACAAAACTGCGACATAGAACATAATGCATTAGAAAACCCAATTGAAAAAGTCTGTGTCACTGAGGTCAGAGACATAATAAAGAATTTAAAAAACGGTAAGGCTGCTGGTGCAGACAGTATTAGCGCTGAAATGC